>CAHIKZ030000317.1:357500-400000 GCA_903632075.3 Acanthosepion pharaonis | reverse complement strand
TTATTTCCACCTGACAATCCCTTTTCCACAGATGAAAGATTGTAAGCCTTTTGTTGATCTATCACTATTTCCATGGAAAGTTTTCAGATGAACTACATTCCTTAGTTCCACCAGTTCTAACGATCATGGCTAAGATCTGCCATGCCATGCATTTTGTAGTGAACCATACTCATTCCCTTTGTATTCCAAAGTTGAGATGTAAGTTCCACTCGAGCAGATTCTTCCCACAAATGAGTGCTCTGTGGAACCGACTTCCAAGAGGATGCTTCACCAATCACAATCATAACTTGTTCAAGTCTAGGGTTAACTGTTATCTTCCCTACATATCCCCTGTAACCCTCAACCATGAGTGGTTCCTAGGCCTTGTACAGGGTGAACATAATTTAAAAAAATCTTTGATTACTGGTGTTCTCAAGTAGTACCCCATCTAAGTCCTGACTGGGCTAAACACTATTTAATCAAACAATAACTGATGTTTTCAGTGTGATTTGTTAAAAAGTTAGATGGAGCATTGGTTTGCACATGAGTAAAAAAAGTAGAGAAAGATCCATAAGAATCAAAGCAGTAAACATAGGTTTGGTTTACACAAGAGTCAAGCCAGCAGACATAGGTTGGTTTGCATGAGAATCAAAATGGTAGATATAGGTTTGGTTTCCTGAGAATCAAAATGGTAGACATAGGTTTGGTTTGCATGAGAATCAAAACAGTAAACATAGGTTTGATTTACACAAGAGTCAAGCCAGCAGACATAGGTTGGTTTGCATGAGAATCAAAATGGTAGATATAGGTTTGGTTTCCTGAGAATCAAAATGGTAGACATAGGTTTGGTTTGCATGAGAATCAAAACAGTAAACATAGGTTTGGTTTACACAAGAGTCAAGCCAGCAGACATAGGTTGGTTTGCATGAGAATCAAAACAGTAAACATAGGTTTGGTTTACACAAGAGTCAAGCCAGCAGACATAGGTTGGTTTGCATGAGAATCAAAACAGTAAACATAGGTTTGGTTTAAAAGAGTCAAGCCAGCAGACATAGGTTTGGTTTTGCATGAGAATCAAAACAGTAAACATAGGTTTGGTTTAGAGTCAAAAGCAGACATAGGTTGGTTTGCATGAGAATCAAAACAGTAAACATAGGTTTGGTTTACAAAGAGTCAAACCAACAGACATAGGTTGGTTTGCATCAGAATCAAAACAGTAAACATGGGTTTGGTTTACACAAGAGTCAAGCCAGGTTTGGTTGGTTTGCATGAGAATCAAAACAGTAAACATAGGTTTGGTTTACACAAGAGTCAAGCCAGCAGACATAGGTTGGTTTGCATGAGAATCAAAACAGTAAACATAGGTTTGGTTTACACAAGAGTCAAGCCAGCAGACATAGGTTGGTTTGCATGAGAATCAAAATGGTAGATATAGGTTTGGTTTCCTGAGAAATCAAAATGGTAGACATAGGTTTGGTTTGCATGAGAATCAAAACAGTAAACATAGGTTTGTTTAGACAAGCCAGCAGACATAGGTTGGTTTGCATGAGAATCAAAATGGTAGATATGGTTTGGTTTCCTGAGAATCAAAATGGTAGACATAGGTTTATTTGCATGAGAATCAAAACAGTAAACATAGGTTTGATTTACACAAGAGTCAAGCCAGCAGACATAGGTTGGTTTGCATGAGAATCAAAATGGTAGATATAGGTTTGGTTTCCTGAGAATCAAAATGGTAGACATAGGTTTGGTTTGCATGAGAATCAAAACAGTAAACATAGGTTTGGTTTACACAAGAGTCAAAACAGTAGACATAGGTTTGGTTTGCATCAGAATCAAAATGGTAGACATAGGTTTGGTTTGCTGAGAATCAAAATGGTAGACATAGGTTTGGTTTACACAAGTATCAAATGCTGTCTTTTTTCTGGGGTTTGCTCATCTGAAAAAGGATGCAGTTGATGTATTCTTGACTCTAATCAACAGAGTAACAAGAACACAGAGTCCTCTACATATTTGAAGATTGTGTTTTTCTTGCCTTTTAAATGGGAAACAGCATTCATAATTTTGCTTTTTACCTCACCATAGTTACTGTGTGCAGCTCCTACAGCCACAAGATAAATGTGACCATATATATATATATATATATATATATATATATATATATATATATATATGTGTGTGTGTGTGTGTGTGTGTGTGTGTTATATGTGGGTGTGTTGTATGTGTGTAAGGTTTGATAGATTTATAGATAAAATTTAACATTAATTTAGTTGGTTAACTGTATAGAAAGAATCCTATTAATAACAAATGTCTGTGAAAACAAGAAAGAAAGCATAACATTCCTTTTTCTAATAGATACAATAAAGAGAAAAACAACTCAAATATTCCAGACATTATTTCTGAACATAGATGGAAGCTGTTGAATTAATTTCGCTTACCTTTGTAAGTGAGAGATGAGTTTATTTTACCGTGACCAATAATGGATAATCAGAATAACTTTTCTTCTGAACCTTTATCGGAACTTCAATCACTGATCAAGGCATTGAACATGGTTAATTGAACAAGCATACAGAGAACAATAAAGCTTTATCTTTGAATGGTAGCAAAAGTTGTTCTCAACTGAAAAGTGCAGAGTTGATCTTATTTGGCTGAACTTAAAATTAAAAAAAAATGTATCTCTTAAAATCAGCCAGTGTTTGCATGAAAAGATTGTGTTAGTTAAGCATTAAATTAATTAAATTATGTATTAATGTTTTTCTTCTGCATGTAAGTATTTTTGGGCAGGAGCACCAAAAATTTAAAAAATAATAATATTACTTATATTTAGGTTAATTTTTATTATCATTTAAGGATAATAAGATCTTCAGTTTAGCATTGAAACTTTATTTACTTACCTATACATTTACATGGCTGTGCATGTGTCTGCATATAAGTGTACAAATATCTATCCATACCTTTCATTTCTTTCACTCTTTATATATATATATATATATATATATATATATATATATATATATATATGCAAGACTCTTCATTAAGACAAATCAAGTACTCCAGTCACTGGCATGTTTGTCTAAAAATAGATATGTCTAAATTCACCTTCATCATACACACCAATGCCTTAGGGGTAAAATCTCCGATTGATACCAAATCAGTCGAGTTTCGATCCTGGCTTCAGGCAACTGCATGTCTAGCCACACTGTGAAACAGTGAAACAGTCTGTCTGTAGATGAAAATATATATACAGTATATCACAAAAGTGAGTACACCCCTCACATTTCTTCAAATATTTAAGTATATCTCTTCATGGGACAACACTGACAAAATGACACTTTGACACAATGAAAAGTAGCCTGTCTGCAGCATATATAACAGAGTTAATTTATTTTTCCCTCAAAATAACTAAAAATATAGCCATTAAAAAGCTAAATCCCTGGCAACAAAAGTGAGTACACCCCTTAGGAAAAAGTTGTCAATATTAACATACAACATGTCAACTGTCAATATTTTGTGTGGCCACCATCATTATCCAAAACTGCCTTTACTCTCCTGGGCATGGAGTTTACCAGAGCTTCACAGGTAGTCACTGGAATGCTCTTCCACTCCTCAATGACGACGTCACGGAACTGGTGGATATTTGAGACTCTGCGCACCTCCACCTTCTGCTTGAGGATGGCCCAAAGATGTTCTATTGGGTTCAAGTCTGGAGACATGCTTGGCCAGTCCATCACCTTTACCCTCAGCCTCTTCAGTAAAGCAGTGGTTGTCTTGGATGTGTGTTTGGGGTCATTGTCATGCTGGAACACTGCTCTGCGACCCAGTTTCTGGAGGGAGGGGATCATGCTCTGCTGCAGTATTTCCCAGTACATGTTGGAGTTCATGTTTCCCTCAATGAAATGTAACTCTCCAATACCTGCAGCACTCATGCAGCCCCAGACCATGACATTCCCACCACCATGCTTGACTGTAGGCATGACACACTTATCTTTGTACTCCTCACCTGGTCGCCACCACACATGCCTAAGGCCATCAGAACCAAACAAATTAATTTTTCTCTCATCAGACCATAGGACATGGTTCCAGTAATCTATGGGCTTTGTTGACATGTCTTCAGCAAACTGTTTGCGGGCTTTCTTGTGTATTGCCTTCAGAAGAGGCTTCCTCCTGGGGTGACAGCCATGCACACCAATTTGATGTAGTGTGCAGCATATGGTCTGAACACTAACAGGCTGAATCACAATCTCTTTAAACTCCTACGCCGATCTTTCAAAGAAAACATTTGGATGTGACGCTCAGCACGTGTGCTCAGCTTCTTTGGACGACCTACCCGAGGACTATTCTGAGTGGACTCTGTTCTTTTAAAATGCTGGATGATCTTAGCCACTGTCTGCAGCTCAGTTTCAGGGTGTTGGCAATCTTCTTGTAGCCTTGAGCCTTGGCCATCTTTATGCAGTGCAACAATACTTTTTTTAAGATCCTCAGAGAGTTCTTTGCCATGTAGTGCTATGTTGGAATTTTCAGTGACCGGTAAGAGAGAGTGTTAGAGCTGCACTACAAATTTGAATACACCTGCTCCCCATGAATACATGGGCATAGTTACACTAATGAATCACATGACATTTTGGAGGGAAAATGAAAAGCAGTACTCAATTTAGACATTTAGGGGTGTAGTTTCTTAGGGGTGTACTCACTTTTGTTGCCAGGGATTTAGCTTTTAATGGCTATATTTTGAGTTATTTTGAGGGGAAAAGAAATTAACTCTGTTATATATGCTGCAGACAGACTACTTTTCATTGTGTCAAAAGGTAATTTTTTTAGTGCTGTCCCATGAAGGGATATACTTAAATATTTGAAGAAATGTGAGGGGTGTACTCACTTTTGTGATATACTTTATATATATATATATATATATATATATATATATATATATATATTATTTTCACATTAGGGAATGAAATGATGTTAGTGAAGAGAATGTACAATAAAAGAACAGGATTCAGGAAAAAAGAAAATGGTAGCATTCAAATTTTTGAAGATCATATGTGACAGTGAAGCAAGAAACTAAAGAAGAAAGCAACAGGCAAGAAGTGTGTGGAGTGGAATGAGAACAGTTGACCACCATAGGTTGAATAAAGTGTTCAGTTCATAATTCCCTGTAAGTTACCCAGATTAATATACACCTGAGGAAGACCAGACTGAAATGTCATAATAACAACAAAGATGAGATCAATAGTCTACACATAAATATATATCATAATCCTTTGTTCAGAGATTGCTAGTGAGTATAAGAAAGCAGTTAAAAAGCAGAGAAATTTCAGGAAAAAAAAACAAACTTATTTCTATGCACAAAACAAACCTAATTGAGAAAATTACCAAAACTGGTGAAAAAGGAAGAGAAAAAAATGTTTAAAAAAAAAAGAAACATTTTTAACTTTTGTGGTTTGTATCAATTATGAAAACATGATAATGACCCTTGGGGTATAAGGCAGCTAAATCGCTAATACATACTAAGAAAATAAATTGAAATAAAATAGAATGAATATTAACTTTTTTGTTTGAATGATTTCCAAACTCATGTAGGTAACTAGACTCACAAAATCCAGAAAAAAAGTATAGAATTGTACAGGACTTAGAGAAACATTATGAAAGCTTTATTTCCCTTTCTGGTATATACCATTTGATAGATTTTATCTTTCTGGTAAACCAATAAATCCAGTTTGACCCGATTTTGTGCATTCTGAGTCCTGTTATAAATGAGTTTGAGTTCTAAACTAAAGCATCGCATATGGTAGACTTTTGGACAGGAGTTTGGTTAAAAAAAACATCTTATACACACAGGATTACAATATATATATACTACTATAATAATACCAGCTGCTAAGTACACTTGTCTGCTGAGACAGCTATTTAATTGCTGTTTCAGACATCCACCCAGGTACATTTTTGTTTCTACAACATCCACAGAGCCAACCTGTGGTTTATAAAACAACTATACTGAATCTTAGGACCTTAGTTACTGATTCTTGGAGAGAGCATAACCAGGTATGCTCAACAAGAAGGAACAAAGCCAGTACACTCAAACTTTATATATATACAGGTTGGGTTGGGTAAATTATTGCCATTTTATATTTTTAATTTCATGCATGCACACTGTTTTGTGTTTTAATTTTGTCACCTGCACAGTATAGTAGAATTAGTTGGGCAACATCTGTTACAAAAAGAGCATCATGATGCAATTCACCCTGCCAGAAATTTGAAGACACCATGCTGTAGTGTTTGGCATTTATGCTGGAAGTTCCAATGCAGACATTTCAGTGTGTTTATGAAAATATGGTGGAAAGTAATGTGGCTCAGAAAACTCACTCTGATCCTCCTGAATTTGTTGGTGAGGGCCTCAGACTCAACACGAAGGCCTACATCAAGTGCCTTGAGGAGGTAGTGCTGCCCTGTAAAAAGAGGGTGGTTGCTGGAAGACCATATGTCTGGCAACAGGACTTTGCACCATGCCACACAAGGAGGAGAATCCAGTCATGGCTGTCAGACAATTTCTGTAACCACCTCACCCTTTAAATCTTGCCACCTAATTCCCCAGACTGCAACCTCCTTGTTTATTATGTGTGCAGCACAGTTGAGTGAGAGACCAACAAAAACTCCTTGTAACACTAAAAATTAACTGAAGGCAAGGATTATAGCAGCATTCACCAAATTAAACAGAGTGACCACCCAGAAGAGTTGCAGGAGATGCCAAAGTTGTCTGGCAATTTTATTGAATAAATTTACTCTTTAGTATTTCAAGATATTTTTGTGTACTTTTGGTAAATATATGCATTAATATGAGATTTTTCTGTAATTTAGACAATAATTCATTCATCACGCCCAGCATATCTCAGAAGAGGCATGGTGTGGTAATGGATAGCAGATCAGAGATTGAGGAATTGGCAAGTCAGGTTTGAATTCCAGGTCATTTTGTTGCATTCACTTATGTGCTACTAACCTAGAAAAGATATGAATCCATCCCTTCTCTCCCACCAGCAAGGACAGATTGTTGAAATAGCTAGATGCAACTGTAAGTTCTATTTTATTAGTTTCTTCTCTCCTACTTATCACCTGTTGAATATTTTTTTTTAATTGAGTTCACCCCAAGCAAGCCAGTAAAGCCACAGAGACAATGGGGTTACTGGGTGTGAAAGAATTAGAAAACAGAAACATTACTAAAGACCAAGAATGAAAGGAGAGTAATCAGGAGGACTGTAGATAGGGGTTGACATTGCATTTAAATTTTTGAAGATTAAAGTTGATGAAAAGCACGGAGCCAGAAGAGAGTTTTCCCACATGAGAAGTGCGAGAAAAGAACCTCCTTACAATATCTAGCTTCCCTGCCAAATACAAAAATTTAAAAGCAATGTGAATCACCATCTTCAGTCTTCTTGAATTGTATTATCCTTTCTCCTCACTAAAGTCTTCTCATTCTCATTCAATTTCAGTAACTCCTAGTGTCTTAGGAACATTATTGCCTTGCTTTGAGTGAAATGATTAAAATAAAGAAAAAGAAAGGAAGGAGAATTTCATTGGAATCAAAGGAAAGATTACTCAATATTTCATCATTGCAGCTGGCAGAGGATAGCAACATTTTGTTTATAGTTACTTTGTTCAAACTTTTTTTCCAATAAAATATTGTACATCAATATCAAAGTTATGGATAAACTGTACAAAATTCAAAGTATTTGTTTTATTTTGTCCAAGTACTTTTCATCCTGTCAGTCTAAAGAACTGGATATTATAAGTATGATAGACTAGATTTAGTGGGCTACATGGTGGCACAATTTTTTGGAATGCTAGAATTCAAATTAATATGTTTCCTTTCTTATTATTTAATTTATTATTTTAAATGCATATTAAATATTTGATAAACACTTTAAAATGCTGTCATCTTTATTTCTTATTAATCAAAAAGGAAAACAACCCACATTAAATAGAATATCTTTCACCACAAGGGAGGGTATTTTAAAATGCGTAGGAAATATTTAGCAATTCATATAAAATAATAAAAATACATATAAATATTTGATAAAAATCTTTTCTAGTGCAGTTGATCTGTTGGAAATCATTTTATGGATGATGTCACTTATGTGACATACATACATTTGAATTAATTTGAATATATACAGATATATAAATATGTATATAATATATTTAGGTAGTAAAAATTAATTTAAATGAATTTTGTTAAAATCATAGTAGAAGATCTGTCTAGTCAATTTTATTTTGTTATATTTCTTCAATTTTCCAATAAGATATTGTAAATCAGAAATCAAATTTTGGACAAACTGTGCAAAATTCAAAGTTTTTGTTCTGTTTCATCCAACTATCCTGGGTTGGAAATTGGATATTTTTTTAAAACTTGAAGGGAAAGATCACTAAGAGCAACAAAGGATAGGGAATTGTGGAGAGCCATGTCTTGAATGGGCATGGTACATAAAAATACAAGAAGCAACAGGTTTTTGTGTCAGATTGATATAAAAAAAATAAGGGTTCACAAGTGTTGAAACAAGTGTATATTTGTTAACTGTGTCTGTTAAAATTGGTTTGTTTCATAGATTTTTTTTCAATGTTCAGGAAAAAAATTCAAGGGCAAGTTTATTTATTTATTTTTTAACTTGAAAAGAATCAGTTGACTTATGCATAATTCTCTCTTACTATTATTTTATCAATCTTAGAGAAAGGAAATAAACATGTTGCTCTTTTTGAATAGCTTGTGTTGTTGAAGTGGCAGCAGCAGTGGTCATGGTAGGAGGAGTGTGTTTGAAGGTGGTGGTGGTGGTAGTGTGCATTCATCTTCTAACCTTTCACACAGACATAACATAGTCATTTTACTGCATTACCTTGTCAAACAAGGCGTCTAGATTTTCAAGGGTTATGGCTTACCCACAATATCCTGCAGATCTATCACTGTCACCAGTTTGATTGATCTCCTCAAACACAGTTTTGTATTTCCTCTATGAGTCGGCAGGTTGGACAAGCTTAGGCCACTATTTTCTTGAGATTTCTTCTTTGGCTTGCCTGCTTTTTGGCCAAGATATCTTTTTTATCTCTTGTTCCTTTTACCTATTTGCTTGAATGATCAAAATTTGAGCTTTGTTCAACTACATGCCACTAATATCAGATCTGTTACATTTATTTGTCTTTTTTCATTTCTTTCATTCTGATTGTATTTCTTTCTTTACTTATTCTTTGCCATTTCATCTTGATGTCTTTATAATCATTTGTTCTTGTTTAACCTTGTTTATTTTTCTTATTTTCTGAAATTTTCATGGCATTACTCTTCATTTTTACTGTAAATCTATTTCCTATCTAGCGACATATCTAAGCTTTCTGTTTCCTATCTACCTTTTTATTTATCCAAGTTATCTATTCATCTACCTATCTCAGCTGTCTTTTTTTCTGTATTTATCTAAGATCTATCTATCTATCTATCTATCTATCTATCTATCTATCTATCTATCCAAGTGTTTTTTCCTATTTATCTAAGTTGTATTATCCAAGCTATCTAAGCTGTCTTTTCCCTATCTGTCTATTTGCCTTTTCCTAATCTAAGTTGTCTTTTCTCTATCTAAATTATCTTTTCCATATCTACCCATCCATCTCTCTATCTTTTCCCAATCTATCTAAACAGTATTCTTTCTTTCTTGCTAAGAATCCTTTACTCATTAATTCATTCTTTCTTTCTTTCTTTCTTTTTTCTTTCTATGTTGTATTTTTCAGGTGCAGAACAACTCAACACTGCCAAGTGAGGACCACAACAACTGAACATCAGAAAAACATAACTTTTTTTTATAACTGAATAAAAGTAATTTATTAAGGATTAAAACCTTAATTAGTGAATATTTTTCTTTAAATAAAGCATTTGAAAAGGCCTTATGTCAAATATGAACCATTTTTTTGTTTTTAATTATTTTTAATAAAGTAAATCGTAAAGACATTTATTTTTGAATAAAGTAAATTGACATAAAAAATAATTCAGTAAAACTCGCTTGTTTTTAATTATTTTTAATAAAGTGAATCATAATGTGATTTATTTTTTAAAAACAAGTGTGTTTTATTGAATTAATTTTATATGTCAATTCTTACTTTGGAGAAGGCAACAAAGAATCTCTCAATTATCTTTTCCAAGAAATCATAATAATTTACAGATAATATGGAATAGGAATTTGTGGAGACCTATGACTACCTATGTCCAGAAAGTACATTATGTTTAAAAATAATATGGCATAAAAATATCTGTAAATATATAAGTATAGTTAATAAATAAAAAAAAATTGTTCAAATGGCTTGTCTTCCAATTTGAAGTTTCACAGAAACAATTTCTCACTTGTCAAGGGCTTATGTCCATATCACATTGAAACACCAGTTCCCATACAATCACCAAAGTTAAGCAATGTTAAGCCTGATCAGTACCTAGATGAGTGACTGTATAGGAATACTAAGCTTTGATATGCAGGTGGTGAATTTTTTTTTAAACCATTTCATCCCAAGCAAGGCAGGAGTGCCACTAGTATACAAGGAGTTACAGAGAGTGGAAGCAAGAGTAAAGAGGCGTGACAGAGGAAAGGATGAAGAGAAGGATGGGTAATTGATCAAGGCATCTGATGTAATGGAATAACCAGTCACCCCCATGAATGATTAAACTATAGGTAGTAAGTACCTATAAAGTCAACTGTCTACGAGAGACTGGAGAAGAGTGAGAGAGAGATGATTCAAGCATGTTCGACCTTCCAATTAGTGGCACTCACTACTAGATTGACCTGTGTGTATAACTGTACTGTATTTCATATTGTACTAGTTGTGTACAATAAACCTTTCTTCTATTATCCACTTGGTGTTAAGTATTTATTCCCTTAACACGGAATATAACAGCATCTGAAGATGTCAGCTGATATTTGAATAATTGAAGATTATAGCTATCAGGGAAGTAAGTAAGAGGAAGGGAGTTCCACAGATGGGAAGTGTGAGACATGAAGCTATTGGAGTAGAAGAGATGGCTACATTTAACAGTTTTGACAGTGAAAGGATGGGACTGAGATGCCATCCTAATAGCATACTTAAATTAAAACAGTTTGGCAACCAGCGAAAGTAGCTCGTCAGTTCAGTTACTATGAAAGTATTTGTAGAAAAGACAGAGGGAGGTGACAGCATTTCTGAGAGATGGTAATATATCTTAGAATTGTTAATCAGAGAGCCGAGTTCCAATTCCATTTGGGTGCTTTATATTCACTTACATGCAAATATCCTTGAGAAAGGTATGAATCCACCTCTTCTCTCCCCAGCTATGGGTTAATTAGTAAAACTTGTATCATTATTACCTCAAAAATATTCTTACAATCAAAAAATATTTTCTGGTTTTAAATAACCTGTAAAGGGTTGATAAACCATAAAAAATGAATGTATCAATGAATGACTAGTCAGGGTAAGATAAATCTCTTGGACATTTATCTTATACTGATGAAAAAAATGGTGTCTCTGAAAAACTTCCAGTAAGAAGTTATTTGAACTTTTATTTTTCTATTAACTCTCAAAAATCTGCATGCCTCTAGTAATTTATTGGTCAACAGGTTTTTTGTTGGTGTTAACAATCTTGAATATTGCTATTATTTTTAGATCCAACTATTCAACTTAGCTTGATTTAAAACACACTCTATGGCCGAGCTGTTCTAAAGCACATTAGATGTAATGATAATTTCTCTTGCCAATGGGGATGCAGGTTCAAATCCTGTTAGAGAGCACATTTTTTTATTTAATAAGATTTCTTTAATATCCAGGCCAGGAGATGAAAATAAGTAAATATACTGTTTAATAAATATATGTAGTGTTTACTTACATATGGGTAACCAAAAAATAACATTTAAGAAAAAAAAATATGATATCTATAGTCACAGATGTTTATTAAATATTGTTCTGCTATATACTTAATCTTTGGATTGATATTTCTCGTTTTTTTAAATGTTTGTAGTTTCAATTGTTAATTTGATATTTCCTTGTTTTTTGTTGTTTTTTGTACTTTTCCTTTAAATTTCTTTTATCTTTTTTTTTTTTTTAATGAAATATGTAATGAAGATCTGTTCAAAGGTGACTAAAACCTGCTTTTATGGCAACAACCTCCTCATCAGGCTGTTCATGATGTGAAGATGCCTTCTATCATTGCATGCAGGTTTCATTTTCTGTATATATGGAGAAGATTACTTGCATTTTTAAGTTGATATCTCAGATATATCAGCAGAACAGACCAATATCCATGTTCGTATCAATTTGATATTTCCTTGTTTTTTGTTGTTTTTGTACTTTTCCTTTAAATTCCTTTCATCTTTTTTTTTTATCTCTTCTCCACTTTTCTATTCCTGTTCTTCTTCATCTTCATGTCTATATCTCTAGTTTCTGTCTTTACATATTTTATTTTTCCCACCATCTTTTTGTATCTTTTTCAAGGGACATGACCTTGAAAAAAAAATAATGGCATATAAATATCTGAATATATTTAAAACTATTTAATAGATAAATAAAATTCAAATGATTTATCTCCTGACTTAAATTTTTACAGAAATATCACACTGCTTGTTAGGGCAAAATGAATTCATGCAATTTATTGACATATCATATTTATTTATATTATATTTGTCAATATAATAGATTTATTGCTGCCATGCATGGCACCAAACCTGTTCAAAAATATCTAAAATGTCAGCTGTATACAGCCTCTTTCTCAGATCAATGGTTAAAAATGGTTTTGAGAGAGTGAAGCCTGTGAGTTTTTCCACCCCATGGACTGGTAATACAGATTCAAAAACAAAGAACTGTATCAAATAAGAGAAACCACATCATTTGAGAAGTTTCAACAGCAGCAACAACTAAAGTGAATATCACATGTAAGTTGGAAATAATGACTTAATAAAGATGGTGATGTTCTACACTACTTCAAATAAAAGCTTAGGAAGGAAATCTCTATCAACATTGGAAAGAGACCTAACAGATACTGGACATGAAAAAACTATTTCATTGAAAAACTGTATTAAGAGAAAGATTTTATAAATTTCAACCTAAAGTAATACTGGCTACTTGGTCAACGAATGACAACTGTTTTCTTAGAAGGAAACAGCTAATATTACCATTACCCTGGCAAGCTGGGATGGTGTTTCTGTAAAATTTCAACTCAGAAGATAAGTCATTTGAACTTTTATTTCTCTTGTAATTATTGATACTTTTTTATTGCTTCTTTCTTTTTCTTTCTTCACATAGATCTTTTCATCAGTTTTTTCTCTCAACTCCTCCTTCACAGTCAACTACTCATCCTCAAACTTTTCTTTTCTCCTTCCATCTTTTAAGTAGCCTCTTGTCTTGATATACAGATTAAGTTTTCTTTTCTCTTCTTGTATTATACAATGTACAGGTGGACATAAAAACTCGCAACAGATTTTTATGTCCCTAAGTGTCAAGGAGTTGTTGGTGATGAAATATGTAATGAAGATCTGTTCAAAGGTGACTAACGCCTGCTTTTATGGCAACAACCCCCTCATCAGGCTGTTCATGATGTAAAGATGCCTTCTATCATTGCATGCAGGTTTCATTTTCTGTATATATGGAGAAGATTACTTCCATTTTTAAATTGATATCTCAGATATATCAGCAGAACAGACTAATATCCATGTTGGTATCCATGGAAACACAACTCAGTCACCTAGCTTTATGCATGTACAAACCCAATCAAAACCACTTTTTATATATATATATATATATATATATATACACACAATCATATTTCAGTAGGTGCTTTGTTTATTTATTAAAGCGTATATCTGTCTATATTTCTGAGATGTAGGTATTATGTATATTATTTACATTATATCAGACTATTGTCCTGATCTTTGTTGCCATATTTATCACAATGTTTCAGCTGATGTATGCTCTGCCCTTCTTCAAGTTTTTGGAATGCCAAACTGAACCCTTTATTTCGCTTGCTGGGGTAGACTGTTCTAGTTCCATGTGCCATGTCTAAGGCAGTAGAGAACTTGGAGAGGGGAATTAACAGAAGATAACTGACATCCATTGGAATGGCATGTGGAACTAGAACAGTCTATGTCAACAAGCAAAATAAAGGGTTCAGTTCAACATTCCAACCACCGGAAGAAGGTCAGAGAGTATATTGGCAGAAACGTTCTGATAAATATAGCAAAAAGATGAGGACAATAGTTCAAATAATGTAAATAGTGTAAACCATATATATATTTATTTTTGTCTACTGACCTGAATATTTGAGAAATCTTATTAAAGAAAAATTTCTACCCTCCAGCAAAAATCAAACCTGCATCCCTCAAGAGAGAAGATGCTACCACCTTTAGGCTCAGTATGCCTTACCAATTTGGCAAACTTTTGGGCTTTTTTCCTGTTATAAATTTCTCAGTTTTTTTATATACAGTTTCATATCCAAACATAAACAAAAAGAATTTTTTAGAATGCGTTTTTTATTAATCTGACAGATTTTTATCACTTTAAATGTTATTTTTAGTGAATACTTGTATTTGAGTGGGTACTCCGCTTATTTATCAAACAGTATATTTATTTATTTTTGTCCACCAGCCTGAATATTCAAGATGTGTATGTGTGTATTTCTAAAGAATTAATGGATTTTATTTTTAATCCAACATTTTTATGACTTCAAACATTATTATAATAGTTATGCGTATTTGAAATAGACATCTCATTTTTATTTTTATTTTAAACACAATTAGTTTGCAGATTTGGCTGATTTATTTTTTATAGTCTATCCAACATTTGCAGGTTATTTAAAGCCAGAAAATATTTTTGAGTTGTAAAAGTGAGATGTTGTGAGTTTCCCACGTGTCGGTGTATGAATCAAGACAAACACAGTTGTAGAGGAAAATACTGGTATATTCATAAAAGCAATTAACAATAGAGTGATTAGTAGAACGAAGATTGGTGAGTACGAAACAATATCCAAAGTCTATAGTCCAACGGTATGTACCGGGTAAGCTTATCTGGACTGCTCACGCTGACTCTCTCTCTCTGACGCTCTCTCACTCTCTCTCTAGAGCTGACTTATATAAGAGGGACCAGTCCATTACTCGTTAGAAGGTGGGTGCGCCCCAACAAAAAGTTTTGTTTGAGTTGATAATGATGTATTGATACAAGTTTTACTATTCAACCCATAGCTGGGAAGAGAAGAGCTGGATTTATACCTTTTCAAAGGGTATTTGTAAAAGTGAATATAATGAAACTGACTGGAATTAGAACTCAGCTCACTGATTTCCAATTCTGAGCTGGTATCCATTACACCTTCCGTACATCTAAGCTTACAGCACCTGGTATTCCCAAGAAGTCATCCATCTAGGTACTGACCAAGGTTGATGTTGCTTAACTTTGGTGATTGTACAAGGTTGTCTCAACATGACATGGCTCTAAGTCCTGCACATTCTAGAAATCTCAGTAACGAAAATGAATTCTCCGGCAGGGATTGAACCTGTGTCTCCCTTTTAAGAGAAACTAACATGCTTTACCACTTTGTTATGAATAGCACCAAAGATCAGCACAGCACTGTGTTCCCTTTCATATATATATGTATATGTTTTATATATATATATATATATATGTTTTATAAAGTTTATTAATTGATTGAAAAATATGATATACATGTGTATACGTGTGAGAGTGTATGCACATAAAAATGCATGCACACACACATGCATATATATGATATATATACATATTTTTCAAGATATAACAGTGTGGATACAGAAATCACCAGTGCATAGTGACTGTTATATTCACATATTTAAATGAGACATGAAACTAATAGTGACCATACTGTATTAATTCCTAGTATTCACTGTCTCTCTTTTTCTTTCTCCCTACTAATAATAATGCCTACTCATTTCCAAGTACACCCATCTGCTAGGGTGACTAATAATCCCTGTTAGGGACACTTGCTCAGGCATATTTGTGTTTCTTCAATGCCCACAGTGGTTTATGCTGCAACTACACTTAGCCACAGTATGTGGACAAGAGCTTATTATCTGACAGGATCAACAGTTTGAACAACTCTAGTACACTCACATTGTTCAATCATGATGACTTGTAATGTTTTGGCAGCACAACTATTGATGGCTTCTGAATTGTTTCATCTATCAAAGTTCACTTGAAAGGCTTCGGTTAAATTGTGGCATGGTTTTCAGACACTTTCCAATGGTGCTGCAAACTGAGATCATCTTCCCAAGATAATAACATCAAGAAGTCACCTTGACAAAGGCTGAGTTTTGAACCCAGATCTCATGGTCTGACCATAAACGATTGAACTACTTGGTCACATGCACATACTCTCATAAGCTGCACTTCTTACCTCCTCCTCCTCTGACACTCAGATAACCTCATTCAGTAACACTCTATCTTGAGTAGCTCTTGGGCTTTATCTGGTTGGACATTAGTAACAAAAAAAAAACGGTGGCAATTAATATTTTTTTTATCATGACTGCAATTCAATTTCAAGAAATACCTGGATGATAATTATTTCAATAGATTTATCAAACATTTGCCCTTGATTAGCATTTTGATGCAAAACTCCTGATTGAACCTTTATTGATTTATTGAATGTTATAGCTCTAGTTATCTATTGAACACTTTGGTCATATTGGCTATATATATATATATATATATATAATACTGTCGCACTGAGGAGCTGTGATATAGCAAAACAGTACTGTCTGCGAATGACATAATTTAGCTCTTGAAAATATATTTCAGTTGAGCATTTTTGAGTGATAAGCTAATTCTATAGACAACAGCTACTTGCGTTAATGCAAAGCTCTTCAGTAAAATGAATAGATCACTCTGGCTGATTGGCATTTGTTTACATTCATAAAAACAATAAGCTAGATTTAGCTGTTTCACTCTGCCGAATGAAGATAGCTCAGTGGTAGAAACTCTGACTGACACCAAATCGGTTGGGTTTCGATCCTGGCTTGCGACATTCGGATGTCTAGTTGCACTGAGGAGCTGTGATACCGCAAAACAGTACTGTCTGCGAATGACATAATATACAAATATATATATATATATATATATATATATATATATATATATATATAAGAATTTGTGGATTTATTTTTTAATCTGACATATTTTTATTGCTTCAAACATTATAATTAGTGGATACTTGTATTTTAGTAGATGGTCCAGTTTTAAAGCTGCATTTATTTCATACTCCAGCCTGCAAACTCAAGAAAACTTAATAAAGAAAATGCCCCCTTTGCTGGGATTTGAATCTGTGTCCCTCTTTTTTAATCTAGCATATTTTGACTGCTCAGCCATGATGCAAATTCACTTGTTTAGATTTTCTCAAAAGTCATATTTGCTCAGTTTCATATACAAAACTTAATTAAAGCAATTTCCAAAGAATCAATGGATTTTTTAAAATCCAACATTTAGATTTTATAAGCTATACTTCTATTAGTTTATTCAGAAAGTAATCTCTGATTTAAGAATAACAATGTAGTGATCTAATATATTACTTTAATAGTTGCACAAAAATATATTACTCATTCCTAATGATTAAGTGTCCTCTTTGTTGATTTTATATCAATCTCTTTCATCTCATCTTGAACATGACAAAAAAAAAAGATGCATTTTACTTTTTTGAATGAGTTCAAGCTTGATCCTAATGCTTCCCCAACTGCTGCCAACATTAACAGAGTATGACGTGAAGGATCCACTTGGTTCAATTCTGCTTTATGTCAATGCTTGGCCATGTGTTGCCAGGATGACAATGCAGAAGTTTGGGATACAAGACTTTGTCACATCCACCATATTCCCCTGATCTCTCACCCAGAGACAAGCACTTTTCCAAGCATGTTGATAATTTTTTTACTCCAAAAGACATTCCGTTGCATAGAAGATGCATGATGTAATGGAATAACCTGTCATCCACCACCATGAGTGACTACACTATAGGTAGTAACTACCTATAAGTATCTGTAAGTCAACGAACTACAGAATCTAGCTGGGATCTGTTTAGTATGACTCAGACTTACGCAAGAACTATCAACCTTCCAATAGTAGCACTGACTACTGGATTGACTTGCAATGACCTTGTGCATAACTATTACCTTTAGTCAAGTATATATATTCCTATTAGGATGGAATATAACAATGCAGAAAACCAAACCATTAGTTTTATTGTAAAGGCATAAAGAAACTTGTAACTCAATAGTAGAAACATAGAGTTGTTCAAGTTTTCTATTTTGACTGAATTAAACACTGTTTAGATAAATTAATTGAGGAATAAAAGTTGATTCTAAAATCAGACAGTAGAGATTAATAAGGAAGGTTACTTGTGTATTTAATTGTTATTTCACTTTGACACCAGCTTCTCAACCTTTTTACATGAGAGAGAATGTGTGTGAACAAGTGAGAATAAAACAAAACACATTTTAATAAATGTTATTTTCCTCATTAAATTAAGCTTCAGAAAGCCAAACAGGCAACATGTGGCCCGCAGACTGTATTTTGCCATGACTGATCTATACTATAAATAAATGTATGTAAGGGATCTTTATAATCCTTTCATTTTATAGGCTTGGTTGCTTCAAATGAGAAGCCCATTAAAACTCTGTTTGTGTTTCTTTAAACCCAGCATGTATGTCAATGCTGAAAATTAGAAATAATAAAAGTCTTCAAAAAAAATACCCAATTTCCTACCCAGGAAAACCAGGAAAAATAATACCTGGCAGTGATTATATGCGCCAATTGGATTGGCCAGTCATGAATTGTTTGGGTCAGCAAGTTCCCTTCCAGGAAGGTGTTAGCTATTTTGAACATTTTCATTGGTTAATATTGAAACTGAATCTTGAAGCCTTTAATTACCCAATCGTAATTCTATCTCTCTTTTTTGATTGACTTGTTTTGATGAGCTCATTCTTCCTCTGAACTAAACATAAGAACCTATATTAAATAAATATAAAAGTAACTCTGCTTGAATGTATATGGACAAGGATAGAGATGTTTAAGATCACAAGCCTTCAATGAGTATATATTTTTTATGTATATTATCAGATTACTATAAATAATTTATTCTATATATACAACTTTATGCACTTGTATGAAAGTATTAAAGTCCATAAATATACATTTATCACAAATAAATAAAATTATATTCTTGGGATAGATTTTGCTAATTATTACAAAATGATTATATAACAAAAATAAGAATTTTAAGAAGAATCTACAATGTTGTTGGTTTTGACCTCGTATCTTGGTATCAATCACTTCCCACCATCATAACATAGCTTTCCTTTGTGTTTTCTATAAATATTTTCAGGGCAATTATTCTGATGAGCTTTCCTCTTTGTTACAAAGAGGTATTATGGTGGTTGTAGTAAGAAAGGTACGAATGAATGTGTTGTTTTGGTGTAAAGAATATTGTTCGTACGATTGGGTCAGTGTTTGCGGCTAGCTAAGTTATAGTTAAGACAGAAGAAGATCGTCCTTTCCCCAATCCCCTTTTCGGCCTTGTGCCACATTTCTGTATTAAACAGAATAAATATCGCTTTCCTCTTTGTTATCTCAACTTCAAAAATTTAAGTACAGTACTATATTGGTAGTTAGGTCTCATAATTTCACTGTTCAAAATTTCTAGATGTCACGAAGGTCTAAGCAAATAGTTTCTTCTTTGGCACTTCTCATTTAAGGAAGTCTCTTCCCATTTCTTGCTTTCCAATCAATTACAATTTTCAAAAATTTAAAAACAATATCAATCATCATCTTCTGCCTCCTTGGATCCTGTTCTTATATTCACCTCTCTGTTTCTTTCTCTATCAGTAACCTTTTGCATCTTAGTGGCTTTATTGCCTTTCTTGGGAGAAAATGATTAAAAAATATAAAAAAGTAGGAAGCAAGTGAAATAAATTTATAATTTTTTAACATTAAAATTGTTTAAAAAAACAACTGATTTGTTCAGATTTGCCACCTCATCTTGGTTACTATTTTCATGATGTTTCGGTCATTGTACCACCCAGCCTTCTTCAGATGCATGTTGTAATTGTTGACCAAATAATCCAAGAAAAAGATATAGGCATGATACTCTGAGTGTACACATCTCAGCTACTCAAAAATCAAGGTAACAGAACTCTTTGAGTCAGAAATACTGTACTAGTCTGAGACTTCAGGTATTGAGACATGCTTGTTCATACGTGAGGCCTAAAGACACATTGGTATAACATTTATACCAATGCCTGTTTAGATTTTTGTGTCACATTTTCCATCCTCTGTTAAAATATGTCCCAGATATTTAAAATTTGCTTGACTTTAAACTAGACAAGATCTCCTTATACATGGACAGTGGAATGAGAAAAATCTACCCCTGCAGATTAAATAAAGGGTTCAGTTTGAAATTCACTGAAGGTTACCCAAAGTGAGAGACATCTGAAGAAAACTAAAGGCTACACTGGCTAAAACTTTGTGAAACTAACAATAAAAATAAGGACATTAGTTAGACTGTAAATAATGTAAAAAAAATATTATTCTGAAAATTCAAAATTTAACATTTTGTGAAAGAGGAGAAAAACCATTTGGTAATAGATATGAGTACTACATAGCCATTCCTTTTTTGAATGATTACAGAGTCTTAAATAAGAATGCCTGAAGAAATACTAGTTTGAATCAGGAGAAGGTCATTTATTGTATTGGGTTATCATATGAAAAGATCTTAACTGATAGTATTTAATTAATTCTTTTAAGGTAGGTGGAGATTAACCCTTATCAAAAAATGCATTATTTCTTTTTTTTTTTTAAATTGACAACATAAATTAGTTTTTTTATATTTTAGAAAATAAACATTCAAAATCAAACTTGTTAAGACAATTTATGACTTAGCTAATTCTGTAAAGAATGTTTTTTTTTCAACCAGTTTAAACTTCCACACAATAATAAAACAATTAGAAAATTATCATATTTGATGTCATTCGATCCATTTTTGACTAAAGGGTATAAAGACTACACAATGAAATGGTAAGTTTCTTATATAAATGATTATAAAAAAAATAAGGATCAAATACAACAGTATGATTAAATAAGGACAAAGTAGAAAAATATTTATAAATTTAACATGTTCTGACAAGATGAGTTGAAAGTATGGATTAAATGTAAGAAAATGATCAAATAAGGAGCATATAGGAAAACTTATAAATTTAATAAAAATTTTGTGTATTGATGAAATTAAATAAACAGCAAGACATTAAATTTATAAAGATTTTCCTTCCTGTTCCATATATAGATATATGTGCATGTGTGCTTATGATTTTTACTTTGCATAAGACAAGTTTTAGTAAATTAGTCTAAAATACCAATTACTTGTATAGTTTTAGTAGTCATTGACTTGACTACTAAAAAAGTCTTTGATTTCAAATACTGATTTTTATTTGAATTATCCATCAGCAGTAATGTACTTATAAAATCTGCAATACACATATGACTTGAATAAAATGTTAGTTGATTGAAACAACCATTTATTTATTTCTCTTGTGAATAAATGTTGCCATTTTTTAAGGTGAATTTGTTGTCTGTAAACAGATATAAATTTTGGAACCTGCAGAGCTATAGAGACTGCATTATGAAGTACATCGAGAATGAATAATAATAATAATAATGTCTTATTCATATTCTGGTCTGAGTAATTTTTCAACATTATCATTTTGCTTTAATCTTTGTCTTCTCTTTTGGTGTACATTATTATATTGGTTTATATGCTGGATTTGACTGGTTCATGCCTTTCTAACAATTAGATCTAAAAAGGAAAAGTTCTATGGTTCCACTAAACTATTTCCTCTGCTCTAACAACAAATTTTTGACTTCCAAACATTGTCAGTTAATAATGATTAAGTAAGGAACAAATCGGAAAGCATCTGTCTATATTCCCAAGATGAGGTATTGTAACTATTTAAACAATTTACATTGCTCAGACTGCTGTCCTCATCTTTATAGAGTTGTGAGTTCAATACCTGGCCACAGCAGAGGTGAATAAAAACTTGGACAGTTGAGTTACTAAAAAGTAATAACTGAAACTGAGATATCCAGAAAAGGCATGGCATGTGGAACTAGAACAATCTACCCCAGTGAATGAAATAAAGGGTTCTGTTTGAAATTCCAAAGTATATCAGCTGAAGAAGGCTGAAGCATACATGGCCGAAACATTGTGACAATAAAGATGTAGAAAACAGTCCAAACAATGTAAATAGTGTAAACAGGAAAAAGTTTATAAATTTAATGCCTTGCTTTTATTTTATCCTCACTAGAAATTTTTTTGGAAATGAGTTATGGAAAAAATGTTTTGGTTTTTCAAATTCTGTACTGTTTGTTTTCATTGGTCATGTAGGTCTCACATGTTTATGCCTTGTGGCATTATTCTGTGTGTGTGTGCGAGTGGGGGGTGCTGCAAAGTTCTCAACTAGAAACAATCCCTACAATCTGAAAAAATTGACTAAATACCAGAATTGATTTTTAATTGAATCCCTTTTGGCTAGGCCAATAATTTTTAGCAACACCTCAAATATTCCTTGTTGAAATGGAAATGAAATTCAAATAGCCATGATACTAATATACTATAAAATTTACTGATGAAAAATGGGATCTCAACAGATTTACTTATATATAGTTTGTTTTTAATTTGTATGTTTTTTAATTGTTTTGCATAACTTTTGTGATGTCAACAAACACTCGTTGACATTTCTGTGATATTAGACAAATACTCAGTGTAACTTTTGTAATGCTTGTTGTAGTAGAGACATTGTAATGACAGATACAACTATAATAATGCTGCTGAACAATACTGGTGTCAGATGACTTCAAATATCACTTGACCTAATAGTACTTGCTCGATAATACTCGCTCAAAATAGTAATCCATATGGAGAATAGCGGCCCATATAGTAATAGAGGATAGAGTAGAAATAGTGATCTGAATAGCAATAGATGATAGACTAGAATATAGCAATTAATCTAGACATCACACGACTCCCTATATATGACCTTCCTCTATGGTCATATGGTCTACTTAATTCAATAATGGGATCGCCTATGCTTGCTCACTGGTGATCTATGTTTAAACTCAAGTGTCAGCAGCAACACTTTATTCCGATATAACAATAGCATTATGGAATGTACATATGTGTGTGTGTGGGTGTGTGTGTCCAGGATACTAGCCCAAAACTTAGAGAACTTAAGGCATGAAATGTGATCCTCAAAGAAAGAAAAAATAATTGTGGGCTTTTATTTCATGGTGGAGTGATTTTCAGAAATATGTGAATGTCAATCACTATCTACTGTCCTTCTGATTACTCTTTTCTTTTCCTGCTCATTATTAATGTTTCTGTTCCTAATTCTTCCACACCCAGTAACCTTTTATGCTTAGTGGCTTTACTGCCTTGCATGGGGTGAAACTGATTAAAAAAATAGTGACTAATGAGACAACATTGGCTGAACTGAAAACTGGATTCATTATTCAATCATTTCAAATTCCTCAAATTGTTATCTTTTGTAGCATCCTGGGTGTTTACCTAGTTATCTATCTATCCACACATACACAACGCACAAACATATACAATATAGATCATAAGTTTAGGCCACCCTCTGGATGGCAAAGAATTCTCAAAAATTGAATGTTGCATGCCTTTTTCAAAACTAATTCACTAGCTGATTTCAATTTAAATTTAAGGTACAAACCTCTCAAAAAATTGGTCACCATGCACTAATGTGTTAAATAGTTTCAGCATCCTTGGTTAGTAGAACTTAATTAAATGAAAGAAGATATGAAATTAATTATTAAATCCAGAGAGTGGCTTCAAAATTTTGGCCAGTGATCTATCTGTCTGTCTGTCTCTGTCTCTCTCTCTATATATATATAGGAACATGAGAGAATTGTTAGTATGTTCACTTTCTGACTTTGAAATTCAGGTTTGAATCCCACCATGCTTGATTTGTCAGGGCAGTGGCCTCTTGATGTGCAAGTGTGCAGAACAATTGGGAAATATCTGAAAACTATACCATTGGTTGACCTAAGCCTTGTGAATGGAATTGGATAAATGCAACTGTTTGGAACCAATTGATAGTTGTGCTAGCACAAAGTCATAACTTATTATGACTAAGTGTTTTTATGTAGATGAAGCTATTATATTTGTGGTGTCAACAAGTATGTTACGTATAGAATCTGGTAGGTCTCCATGAATATTTAAATGAGATCTATTTACTAAAAGCTTGTATAATATATTAAATATATAATATATTTAATAATGATAATAAGAAGGATGAAATTAACCCACTACTGTATAAAGTTTTCTTAAAATATTAATACCTTTTGTCTAATCTACTTGTTGTCTAATGGTTTTCTTAAGGCTGGTAGATTTTTAACTTTAGGTAACCCCTCCCTAAAAAAATTGGATGCCATGTATTAATGGGTTAAATAGTTTCAGCATTGTAAGCTTAGTAGGAGTTAATTAAACTAAAGAAGGTATGGAAATTACTAAATACTTAATCCAGAGAATAGTCCAAATGTTTGGACCTATATGAGAGTGTCAGGGGCATTAATTTCAACAAATTTATGAGAAGTAGTAATTCTGCAAGTATTTCATGAAGTAATAAAATGAAATAAAAAATTACCCACAATTAGTTTGATATATAAATTTGATAATTGCAGAAAAAAACCTACATGCCCATGATAAGAACGGTGAGGCTTGGGCAGTTGCTTAGGACATCTTGAAAGCTTTCAACGGGGTTTGGCATAGAGGAATTCTTCACAAATTGAAAAGTTATGGTGTCTACAGCCAAATTTTTGAACTGATCTGGTCTTCCTTATTGTTGTATAAGAGCAAGTGTCATTGCCAACACTGTGGTTTGAAACTAGATTACCAGTGAGTAACATGGGCGATTCTATGATTATGTAGATCATGTGATCATAAATGAAGTGAATAAATAGGAAGTAGTGTGATGACAATACGATCACTGTTCACTCTTCTTGTCTATCCACTACTGCTATACGTTCACTCTCTCTACTCTACTACTATATGGATTACAATTCTCTTCTGATTATTATACTATTGGCGATTACTACTTGAACAAGTATTACTAGTGCGGATATTTTTGGAAAGCATTACTACAAGTACCGGCGTTTACAAAGTCTTGAATATAATGAGCATTTTTGAAGTGATAACAAGCTTTTGCTTGACATGACACTGAGTTTTATCCACGATACAATCTTCATGTACTGAGTATGAACTGAATATTGCTAGTGGTGAGGGATAATATGTATATTTATTAGTACATATATATATATATATATATATATATATATAGGGAAAGGTTTAACAGTATTAAAAAAAGTTGTACTTGAGGCTAATAAACAATTGAATGAAGAAACAACTGAAAAAAAATGAAAGAAAAATACAAGCATGATCAATAGAAAGAAGGCGAGTATGTCCTAATAAGAATATATATTTTTAAAAGAGCATAGTTTTCTCCCTTTCTTTTATTCTACATGTGTAACTAGTATTAAAAAAAGAAAGGCAGACTTTTTTATGAAATGACAAGTAAAGCCGTCCAACATAACAAAACTTATCAAATCATGAAATGAAAGTTACCCTGAATGGCCACTCAATCCTTTTGCACCAATGCAGGTGTACCCCAGGGCTTTATTAATTTTCATTAACGACATTCCCAATGGCATTAGCTCTCAACTTGGTATCTATGCTGATGACACAACCATTTACTCAAGTGTTCATACTAAGTCTAATCGGTCTGATAAAGTCAAATTAGTGGCCAATGTCAAAAATGACTTTAAGTCTATTGTTGTAAAGGATGGCTTGTTAATTTTAATGCCTCCAAAAGTAAACTGTTCTCTTTTAATCATCTGAGAGACTCCTTTCTGCCCTCCATCAGTATGGCTGATACTAATATTCAGGAGAGTGACTCCTCGTGACTTCTTAGGCTAACCTTCTCAGCTGACATGAAGTAGAAAGATTATATTGAATTCATTATTAGTTCTTCTGAAAGAAAGTTGGCTCACTGTGTCATGCTAGACAATTTTTCTCTAATGAATCTATCTTACATATCTATAAGTCTACCATTAACTTGTTCTTAGAATATAGCTGCCAAATATGGTCCACTGCTCCCATCATATATCTAGAGATTCTTGAAAAAAATTCAAAGAATCAGCAATATTATTGGTCCTAATCTGGCACCTTGGCTTCAGTCACTTTCCCACCACTGTAAAGTTGCTTTCCTGTGTCTTTTCTATAAATACTTCAATAGCAATTGTTTGAATGAGATATTCACCAGGATACCTAGGCTTTTTTAATTTAAGCGCAATACTGGCATCATCGTCTCAATAATATACAGTTTTGGCTAGATGTAATTATAAGTTCTATGCTAACAGTTTCTTTTCTCATACTTCTCACTTGTGGAACTCTCTTTTGACTCTATATCTTCCAGACATTTTTATCTTCAAAAATTTGAATTTCAATGTTAATCATTATCTAATGTCCTCATGATTTCTCATCTTTTGTCCTTAGTAAAGTTTCTGTTTTCCAATTCTTCCACACCCAGTAACCTCTAGTGTACTAGTGGCTTTCATGCTTTGCATGGGGAAAAATTGATTAAAAAAAAAATTTTTTAAATCATATCTTTACAGTATCATATTGTAATTTTGTTCTGTTTTTTCTTTTACCCATTTTCTTTTTTCTTAGTTAAAGTTAATATGTTGTGAATCCTTCAATTGGTAAATTTAACAATAATCAACAAATACTTTATTTCTATTTTAGTCTTATCTCATACTAAAATAAATGCAACAAAAAATCTATTAGGAATTTTTTTTAGCTATCAAGCATCTTTAATTGATACTAAGTGGTCACTCATCTGAAATATTTATAGGAAAGGTTTTTGTAATATTTTCATTTTTTCTACTTGATTTATACTTTGAGAGTAATAATAAATAAATGACTAAAAAAAAAAATACTATAAGTCGGTACACAATAGATGTATCTAAAGATGTCCATTAAAATGTCTAGTAATCACGTTTATAGCCAGAGCTTATCTATCCCAAGTAATTGGAAACACAAAGGATAATATTGCGATAATACTGAGAACACAGTGATTCCAAAGCCATTGAAATATTTTTGGTGTGTTTTCATCTCCCAAAATAATTCATTCGTTGTTCTTGAAGAGGGAACAATCAGGTTCTTGTCAGCAGAGAGGAACCATAGACAATAGCCAAGCATCTAAACCTAAAAAAGAGCTGTGAAATGAGAAACAGACACTTATTTTGGACATGAGAAAAGACAACTAAAAACATTTTTTCTTCTTTATTTCTCTTCCTTCCTTTCTTCTTTTTTATTATGGAATTTGTGCAACTCTTTGCTGCTGCCATCTTAAAATGGCATTTTCTAGTCTGCCTTTCTTTTTTTAATACTAGTTACATATGTAGAATAAAAGAAAGGGACAAAACTATGCTCTTTTAAAAATATATATTGTTATAAGGACATACTCGCCTTCTTTCTATTGATCATGCTTGTAGTTTTCTTTCATTTTTTTCAGTTGTTTCTTCATTCAATTGTTTATTAGCCTCAAGTACAACTTTTTTTAATACTGTTAAACGTATATATATATATATATATATATGTACTAATAAATATACATATTATCCCTCACCACTAGCAATATTCAGTTCATACTCAGCACATGAAGATTGTATCATGGATAAAACAAAGTTATTCTAATGGTGAGGGGTAATATGTATATTTATTAATATATACTTAATAGCTCTGTTAGATTACATTGAGCACTGCTTTATTAACCAGCACTATATGTGCAATATATATATATATATATATATATATATATATATATATATATATATATATATATTCAAATATGTTTCATTGAATAATATAGACGTATTATGTCTATTTATTTTTATAACAATCCTTTCCAGCTGCCTAATAAATTTCTTGATGTTAAGATGAAATTCATCAAGGAAGGTGCAGCCAACCAACACTCAACAAAATTTATTATGAGTCTAGGAGAAACATGCTGAAAGCTTTTAACAAACATTTAATGCCATTTTTCATTTCTATCAATTTCTGGTCAGCTCCCTTATATTGGGACGCTTGTTTTGAAACTATTTCATTGCTACAGTGAATAAATTTAAAGTTTTAACACAATAATAACAGTGTACATTCACATATGTTTTTTTTTAAATTGCCATCACAATGATAACAGAATAAGTTTGTCTTTGTAATTCACCCCTAAGGATGATCTTGGAGGAGACTGAAAGTACCTGGGTAGGAATAAACTATGGCACCTTCGTGGATGGTTTTCATCTTAACACCAAGAAACTGATTAGTGAATTGAAAGGCTTATTATAACATAAATAGTCATAAGTTGTCTTTATTATTCAATGAAACATGTTTAAATGAAGCTTTGCTGACTAAATACATACATACACACACACACACACACACACACACACACACACATATATATATATATATATATATATATATATATATATATATATATATATATATATAGTGATGGTCCTAGCTAGGGGTGCAGGCACACAAGGCAAGCTGAACTTTGGCACCCTTACAAGTGTAATTTTTTAAAATTTTCATAAGGAGAAAAACTGAAAATGTTTATTACAATATACAAGCTAAAGAAAACATTCATTCTCCAACTTAAAACATTTCTATAGCCTTTAGATTTACAAAGTTTTTCACTTCTACACTTATATTCTTTACAAAATCAAATAGTCAAAGAATTTAATCTGTCTTGAGTCATGGATGACTGCAAGTATATTTTTATAAGATTTAGTTTTGGAAGATCCCAAACACATGACAGTGTGGCATGATAGCGCCCTTGGGCTTGATGGCACCCCAGAGTGAAAGCTTGAGTTGCCAGGTTGAGTATTTTTAAAACATTAGCAAATAAAAATTAAACTAAGTTACCTCCCTTACATATTCTTGACGTAAATTGACTATAATGGAGCACGTTTTATGCACATTTACAAAAAAATTCACAACTATCAATTACATTAATTTTTGTCTCATTAATTCACCCCTGAAGATGAACTTGGATGAGATTGAAAGTACTTGGGAAAATAAAAGAAATAACCCAAACTGTGGTATCTTACTTACAGTTTGTAACAGCATTAAAAAATTCATCTGTGAATTTGTGAGGATTAAAATAAAAGTAGATGTTTAATCAAATATATATATATATATATATATAATATATATAAATAATAAAAAGCAAACACTAATATTCCATGCTCATAATTTATTCCATTGGAATCGTAAATACGATTCCAATGGAATAAATTATGACCATGGAATATTATGTTTAAGCCTTTTATTATATATCCTTACTCTGTCCTGGACATTGAGTTCTACCTGAATTCTATCCTCTTGGAATTTTTTTTATTAAAAAATATACATGTATGTGTATGCACCTATGTATATATATTTATATATTTTGCATATATATGTGTATATTTACCACTAATATTATCTATCTATCTATCTATCTATCTATCTATCTATCTATCTATCTATATATATATATATATATATATATATATATATATATATCATTGTGTATTTTGGCAGAAGTCCCTCTTTCATACAAAGATTATTATTTATAAATTCATATGTCCTTAAGGAACAATGTTCCTGATCAATCCAAATTCATAAATAATTATATTGGATATACTACCACATGCCTAACAAGTAGACTCACATTGACCATAGCTCAATTAGATCTCATTTAAATACACATAGAGACCTACCAAAATATATCTGCAACATATATATATAATCTGCTTCTTTAGATATATTCATCTGGAAAAAAAAGGTTTTAAAAAAGCCAAAGAGAAACCTAAAATCTCGTCATTGTAAAATTTGTATTGAAGTCTATTTGAAATTTGTCTTTTAAAAGGATTTACCCATTCATTTGTTTGAACAATTTAAAGGAAAATGGGAATGAAAAAGAAACTTGTATTTAGAATAAAAATCTCTGAAATATATAATGAGAAAAGGCCTGAACAATTTGACATTCACAGGACATATTGCCGGCAAATGGGAAACCTCAAGTAACCTACTAAACAAACTGATTAAATGAAAGGCAGTACAGGAATTGTGGGGAGATAATAAAGGGAAAAATATTTCTTAGTGGTATAAAACATAGGAGTTTGTGGAAAGACATGATCATCCATGTCTGGAGGGAAAATAGCATATAAAATACAATCTGATTTATGTTTTCAAAATATTAAAAAAAAAATATCTTAACTGTCAGTAAAACTGAACATAGTTCCATTATCAGGCATGAAACTATTTCAGAAATTCTGGTGTAAGAGATCAAGGATTCCATTTTTAAAGAAGACATGATTTTTGTCTGAATTTCTGGGATGAAAAGTTATCATTATTTACATTCAGACTAACATCCTCATCTTTATTTTTATTATCATACTGTGATAATAAAGAGAGAGCTGAGAGTACAGCTTCAGCAGCAGCAGCCACAGTACAAAAGAAAATTGATTGATCTGTTTTTTTTTTTACAGCTTATCAATCCTTTGGGGGTAATTTAAAGCTGTAACATTTGTAAGAATAATTTTTTTTTTTTAAAGCAAAATTTTTATTTATTTTTTTAATCATATCACTCCATGCAAGGCAACAAAGCCACAAAGACACAGGGGATTAATGAGTGTGAAAGACTAAGAAAAAAGATAAACATTATTAAGGAGTGAGAACAACAGAAGAATAATCAAGAGGACAGTAAATAATGATTGAAATTGCATTTAAATTTTGAAGATCAAAGTTGGCTGGAAAGAATAAAGCCAGAAAAGAGTTCCACAAGCAAGAAGTCCAAAAAAAGAAACTGTTAGCAGAGAACTTATAGTTGTATCTAGCCAATTCAACTGTGAATTGATGAGACCTTGCCACCAATCTAGTATTGCACTTAAATTGATAAACTCTAGGCACTATAATGGTGAGTTCATCTGAACAATTACCATGAAAGTATTTATAAAAAGAAGGCAAAGGGAAGCTACATTACGTCAGTATGAAAGTGACTGAATCTGAGATGCTAGGTCAAGACCAATAATATTACTGAGTCTTCTTTTGATTTTATCAAGAATCTTTAGATATATTACAAGAGCATTGGAAAATATTCAGCAACAATATTTAAGGCATGGGCAAATGGTAAATTTATAAATATGTAAGAAGAGATAAAAATTGTTTAACATGTGAACACATTGAACTCACTTTCATAGCAGGTGACCTAGCAATGGATTCAGTATAATCTTTCCACTTTATGTCAGACGAGAATGTAAACCCAAGTGCATTAACAATTTATTTTTAAGAGAACAATGATTTTTGCAGAGACTACTTAACATATAGCTGTGATGGGGAGAACAAGAGATGGATACCTACCTTTTCTTAGGGTATTTACGCATAAGTGAATGTAATGAACTCAACAGGCATTCAAACATGACTCTCCAATTTCTCATTTTAAACTGCTACCCCTTATACCACTTGCACATCAATGTAGAAAAGAGAAGCCTTTGAGTGCAGTCAACCATAGCACACAGCAGCAGCAACACTCATCTGCAGGTTCCAAGTTTTTCACTCAGCATTGTCCCTCGTGAATTGTGAGTTCAATCCCTGGATCAGGCAGTGTGTACTTGAACTCAGTGGAAATGAGGTGAGCAATAACTGAGCAGTACAAAATAAGAATTTGAAGAGATATCCATAAACATGGAATACGAACAATTTAATCTACCCACATAGGTTGAAGAAAGAGTTCAGTCAGAAATTCCTGAAGGTTAACTTGATGAAGGCCAGAGGGCACTATGGCTGAAATTTTGTGATAATAACAACAAAGATGAGGACATTAGTCTGAATGTAAATATGATATTCTTGCAAATAAGTTACACAAATATTTATAAAATTTGAGATAACTGCAAAGTTTTAGCATAGGGCTAACAGCCATTTTTATAAGTTAAAATAGCTACCAATTTATTTCATTTTTTTTTTCACCTACATCACAACTATTATTAGGTAATATCTATTTTCCCTATCTGAAATATCTGTCTAAGGCAAATTCAGTCAACAGTATCACTATGGGCTTAGTTTAAAGAGATGATTACTGTAATCTTAGAAAAGCGGATTTAAACTCAACTATCCACGACTTTCATCAACAGATACAACTATTAATATAATCAAATGGTATGAGAGATTGCTGAAAAGTTTTCAGTCTGACCAAGAAGAGACTTTTGTCTGGTCATTTGTTCAGATTTTGTAAAGCAGGTCATGGCAAGAATTTTTCAGCATCCTCTTATAATATTTCTTTTTTATGCAATAATGTGACATGTATATATATATATATATATATATATATATATATATATATATATATATATATATATATACCGTGGCCAAACTTGCTTAATATAAGAGATACATATGATAAAGTTTGGATATTTTAGAGTCAAAAGGCATGGTTTTGTTACATAAACATTAACATTAAGCTTATGTTTGAATCCAATTCATACCCAATAAATCCTTATGAAATTTGAATTTTTTTTATTTACTTTTTATATTAACTGTGATGAAAAAAGGAGCTCAGTAAAACATATTTTCATGAACTGCATATTAAGGGTCAAAGAGCAGCATGTGGCTCACAAGCCATGGTTTGGCCACTCCTGATATATATACATATATATATACAGGATAAAGAACCAATAGGAAATGTTTATCAATGAAACATGTTTCCCTTTTATTAAAGCTTCATCAGAGAAATTCTCTGGTCAAGCTTTAATAAAAGTGAAACATATTAGATTGATGTTTCCTATTTGTTCTTTATACTATCATTCTGTCATATTCCAATCCATATTTAATCCCAACTCATATTTACTCCCATCTCAATAGTAAATCTGGCATGCTGACAAAGTTAACTTGGCTGTTGGTCTCAAAAAGGACCTCCAATATGTGGTTGACCAGGGCAGGAAATGGCTTGTAAATTTTAATGCCTTCAAAATGAAACTGCTCTCATTTACCCACCAGAGAGAAACCTCTCTGCCTCCTATCAAAATGGCTGAGGCTCAACTTCAAAAGAGTATCACTCTGTGTCTTCTTGATCTCACGTTTTCGACTAACCTGAGGTGGAACAACTATAATGAATCAATAGCTACATCTACTGCAAGGAAAGTCGGTTTTCTTTGTCATGTCAGAAGGTTTTTCTTGTCTGAGTCCATCCTTCAAATCTACAAATTTTCCATTTGTCCCTGCATTGAATACTGTTGCCATATATGGTCTGGTGCCCCCTGCTGCTGTTTATCTTGAGGTTCTTAACAAAATCCAAAGCTGGATATGCAATATGATAGGTCCTGACCTGGCATCTCAACTCCAGACACTTTCTCACAGATGGGATATGGCTCCCCTCTTTCTTTTCTACAAATATTTTAATGACAACTGCTTTGACAAGCTATTTTCACTGGTGCCTTGACTGCATGAATTTAATCATGCTACTAGGTTGGTATTTCGCTACCACTCTTTTACTATCAAAACAGTTAAATGTAACCACCTCTACTACTCCAACAGGTTCTTCTCTCTCACTTCCTGATAGTGGGACTTCCTTCCTCGTACTTGCTTCCCAGTTAGCTATAATCTTCAAAAATTTAAATGTAATGTCAATTGACATCTTCTGATGCTTTGATTTTGATCCCTGTCCTCTTTATCCTATCATCAAACACCTCTCCTTTCTCTTACTTTCACTCTCTATAAACCCTAGTGTGCTAGTGGCACTCCCACCTTGCTGGGGGTGAATTGCTTAAATATATATAAAACAGAAAATATATTACCCCAAACATGGGAAGTGACAAGTGTGATAAAAATAAAGAATTTCAGTTCTGTTTTTAAATCACCTTGACAGACTCAAACAAATGTTGTGCATGGCATCTAACTTGTTCATAAATGTCTAATCTAAAAGAGAAATGCAGTCATTAACAAAAGTTTAAAACCACCTCATCATTTTACTCTCTTAAAGTTAAAACCAATGCAGTAAAAAGTAATTTATGAGTGACTGACTCAATTTTACTCATATATTTGTACATGACAATGCTCTCTAATCATTTCAAGCCAAATAGTCTAGTAATCTGTATAAACTCCTTTGCTTTTTCATTACTGCTTAGATGTAGTGGGTCATGCAGAAAATCAAGATGTAGTCAGTAGTCAACTGAGATTTATGTTGTCCAGACTGTTAATTCTGTTTTTGACAATTTCTTATGAATTTTAAATTGGAGTCAGATCATGGCTGTTCCACAGCCATTCCAGTATTATCATGTTGATCCTGTTAAAAAAATTTGAATTAACTTTGACCAGTGGCATGAAACTCCATATTATGCACTGATAAATGTACATATACAGTTCCAATCTTTCATGCAGTAGTTCCACATAACTTGCACCATTCATCATTGTTCCTGAAGGCAAGAAATAGTGTCCAACTAAAAACAATGTTTATAGTAATATATATTTTTTCTTATTTAGTCAGTTAAATGCTATATGTGATACATGCTTGGGTGATCATATATTTTTCAATACATGACTAATGAGGCAGATTTTTTCCCACAGTAAGTTGCCATTTCTTTCTGTGGTAGACTAGTTCCCAACAAAGGCTAAAAAAACCAGTCTGTCCTGCTATTCAACCCATAGCTGGGGGGAGGAGAGATGGATTCATACCTATCTCACAAACTTGACTGGAATTTGAGTTTGTTAGATTCATTTATTACTAGATATTCTTATTACTATAAATGTTATTTTTAATGGGTACACATATTTGAGTTGTTATCCCTGTTTTTTTTTATTTTCTTGAACAATGAAATTAATAACAATTGGCTTAGATTGAGACGTTCTACTAAAGAAAGATAGTGTATCCCTTGATATAATATAAATATAATAGTAAAAATAGATTGTCCATGTATGCTTATAATATATACACATATTAACCTACTATATCTATATCACCTTATATTTGTGTGCATATATATATATATATATATATATATATATATATATATATATATTGTGTCTATTCATTTTTATACTGAGCACTCAACAAAATTTATTACGAATATAGCAACAACATATTAAAATGAATATAACATTCAATGCTATTTTACATTTCTACCAATTTCTGATTAGTTCCCTACTCTCCATATACTTTATAAAGTTGGTGATATCTTGCCTTGTTCTCTTTTCTTCTCATTTTTCAGCTGATACGACATGATGTAAATCTCTAGTGAAGATTTACATCTTCCACTTTATGGCAGGGGGCGCTATGCATTACCTTTGGGAAACATGCAGGGACATTACATACATGTATTTACAAACATTCACATTCACTTACACATACTTTGACCACAAACTTTTAACATTCATTCATACACACTAATTATCGTCTTTGTCAATTGTACCCTTCTTGTTTGTTATACATATACCTGCTTGTGTATATATATATATATATATATATATATATATATATATATATATATATATATATACCACTCTTTGTTGTTTTCCTCATATTTTTCTGTTTACATTTCTGCTGGCGGGCTCATATTCCAGGAGAGTCCACCACATTTGTAGTGGGCTATTTCAGGAGATGCACATGTTTGTCTCACAAGGCATACAAATGGCCTGCTACAACTTTAACCCATAAATATAGCATACTTTAAAACTATATATATATATATATATATATATATATATGTGTGTGTGTGTGTGTTTTTATACCTAGATAGTGATGATTAGAATTGTAATAAAATCTAAACATAAGAAAGGTAATTTATACATTTTTTTTCTCTTCAGAATTGATAACAAAAATAATAAACAATCTAATAAATAAAGTGTTTAATATTTTTTTTGTGGGGGAGGCATGGTGGAGTAATGGGTAGTGGCTCAGATTGAGGAATTGGAGAGCCGAGTTCGAATTCCAGTTGAATCCATTACATTCACTTATGCACTTATACCCTTGGGAAAGGTATGAATCTGCTTCTTCTCCCCACCCCCCAGCTATGGGTAAATAGCAGGATAGACTGGGTTCTATAGCCTTGGATGGCAACCGCAGAAAGAAATGACAACCTACTGCGGGAAAACATCTGCCTCATTAGTCATGTATCGAAAGATACATGATCACCTAAACATGTATCATGCATTGTGTATAACTGACTGAATATTTTTTTGTAAATTCTCAAGAACAAAAAAAAATGTATAAATTCACTTTTATTATGTGTTCAGGTTTTATTCCAATTCAAATAACAGTTTTTTAAAATAATAAACCTTGCACAAAGAGTGTAGGTAATTAAAAAAAGTGTTGTTATGGGGAAAAAATGTGACTTGACATTATACCTAATAGCAGGCATGTTTATCCATCTTTGTTGAAAGTTGCTCTGTAATATTCAGTGATGAGAGAAGATTCTATCTTCCGTATGGTTGTGTGAGTGTGTGATGTAGATTTTGAAACAACATCTTCTAGAATAGATCCACATATAATACACAATCCCATTCTCTGACAATATAGTATGAGTATGTCCAAAACATTGTTCATCATGTTCTCCTGCCTTTTCACAATAGAAAGGTCATCTACCATCCCAACAGAATAATGTCTGCCCACATGAAACCTGTGCTGCACAATATATTCTGTAATATTTTGGATAAATCTCTAATTCATATAATCACCAGAGCTGTCCCCCACTAAACATGTATTGAATAAAATATCTTTCTATGCCTAATCTTAAACAAGCGTTTTCACTTAAACATCAAGGGACCCACCTCAGACACAATAAACAAACAAATGAAAATACAGAAATTTCATGCTTGAAATTTTGCAATTCTGAGTGGACCCTAAAAAGTTAATGAATAAATAAATACATAAAAGCAATTTTCAATTTACACTTTTCCAGCAATTTCTTTTACAGTTTCCAATGTTTCCCCTTCTCTATATGACAATTGTAATGAGAGGAAGAAAGGCATATGAGATTCTATCTGATTTAATTGCTCTCTTTCCTTCCCTTTCCCCAACTCTCTCCTTGACCATTTCTTTTGGTCTTATTTCAATGGAACATTATTTTGCTATAGGATACAATCAATTTGTAACAATTGAGAAAAGACAATCAACCTTTTCATGCTTATCAGCCAAAGTAAAAAGACAAAACTATTTTTAAAAAAATGCAAATTAAAAAAAAAATGAAAATTTTTTATTAAGCTAAGAGGCAAACTGCTTTCAGCAAATAGGTTTCTGGGAAAGTTACACTGTGTGGCTTTATTGCTGTGTGTATGTTTGTGTGTGTAAATTTGCATTAAGGAAATTAAATGTGTAATTTAAATGGGTCAAAGCAATTGCAAAGTACTGTTGTTGGGTCTATGTCTTTTTCTTCCTGGATAAAATAGTACTTTTATTCTTTCTACATAGAACAGTTCTTTCCATGAATAGAAACATAAGGATTGGGGTATGAATTCTCATTTGTGAAAAATTTTATTGACTGTTTAAAAGTTTTAGAAAAATTTTATGAAAAAATTCTAATTACGAAAACAAGAAGCATATCAATGATGAAGGTATTTGTAACAATGTTTTTTGTAAATTTTTATGGCTGAAACTTTTCATATATATATATATATATATATATATATATATATATATATATTAAAGATAAAAGAATGATGAAAACAAATTTATCAAAACAATATACATTACACTATGTACCAACTCTATCACAAGAATAACAGAAAATTTGTTTCTTATTAATATATGGATACACATGTTTGAGTTGCTATCCCTGTTTTTATACTATTAAACAGGGAAATTAATAACAACTGGTCTAATTATATATATATATATATATATATATATATATATATATATATATATATATATATATATATAATAGCTGGCCACTCAAGGATACCTGTCTAATAGGGTGGGTAGCCAATCTCTATTGCTGATGCTTGCTCAATCACAGAACAAGCATGTGGTTTATACTGCAACTATGCAGACCTTACTTACAGTTTCTGGGAGAGAGCGTGATCAGCAATATGAACAAGGCCAGCACACTCAAGCTCTTGGCCATGATGACTTGTGACTTTGTTCGAGCACAGATATCGGTGGCCCACAAGAATCCTGTCTACCCAGTTTCACTCACAAGGCCTGGGTCGCCCCCTGGCATGGTTTTCAGACACTTTCCAAAGATGCCGCATGCTGGGATCAACCTCAGTCCAGTCCAATATCATCAGGAAGTTGCTTTCCTGACAAATCGACCATGGTGAGATTCGAACCTAGGTCTCATGGTCAGAAAGCGAACATTCTAACCACTCGGCCATGCACCCATGTATATATATATATATATATATATATATATATTGGGGGGTTATCCAATTTGACTTCCCTAAAACAACTGTTATTAAGGGCCACTCTGTAAGCCTATAAATAGACAATGATATTCTCAATCATTCTTTTTCCCTTTTATCCAACACTGGCTATAAGATGTAGTTAGACAGGGGGAAAAAAATTGTCCCCCACTGGGGCATGTTCCTATTCTATGTTTTACTATTCTCTCTTGATTTTTTGTAATCTTTCACATGCATTTCTATCTTGTATGCCTGAACAAACTTCACGCAAACCCATTCTCTAATTTAATTGCTTTATGAAACTAGTCTTTAAATTTATACCTTTTGTTAATACATGTATTGTCATTGGTTTTATATTGTTTTATATTACTTATTTATTACTTGAACTCACATTTGAGTCCACAATAATTATTATGGGTAAAATAATGCCAGAAGACATGTGTTTTCTGTATAAACACAACAAGCATTCCCACAACAATATATTTTAAAATTTGCGTATTTAGGCAGTAAATTCTCTTTTAAACATGCCTGATTGAATAAATTACAGACATTATGTAATGTGCACATGACCATGACATTATAACATGAAAAAAATTCCGTAATGGATAATTTTTTTCATGTTTTAATGAATGATCAGCACATTGTCAACTATTTTGCATTTAAAAGAATAATGAAAAAATTACAGTAACAAATAACGACACACAACTTTGTATAATTGCTTGTACTAATGAACAACATATAGTTTTGTACTATTTGCACCCCTGAAAATGATCTTGGAAGAAGATTGAAAGTAGTTGGGAAATGAAAATAAAAGAAATTTAAACAGCTATAGAACATTTCTCTCATCCTTTAACATCAATAAATGGAAGGTTATTTGTGAGTATGAACGGATTTTGTTAAAAATTAGGAGACATGATGTCTGTAATTTATTCAATCACATGCCTAAAAGAGAATATATATATATATATATATATATATATATATATATATTGATTGGTTTTGTTTTTTTTGCAGCTCATGCACATTTTGCAGGTTTTTTAAACCAAAAAAAAGGACTTTTTAGAAAAAATAATGATTTAGTGATACAAGTAAAAAAGCCATTTTGAATATATTTACTCCATATTTTTCATCTCTCATGCAAAGTGATTCTTATCAAAATATTGCATTACCCAAGTATACCAAACTTCATGAATATAGACTTGGCTTCTTGTAACTTCAGGTTTTTCCAAAACTTAAAATCCCTATAGAAAGGGAGAAATGTTCAGGCTATGAATGAGATAAAAGATAATGTTATAAAGCAGGTGATGGCAATCCCAAAAGAGGAATTATCAGACTTTTGAAAACTGGAAAATATACTGGGTAAATGTGGGACTAAGGTACCACTGCCATAGGTAGGATACTTTTCCTGTTAAGATTAAATAGCTGAATCATTCCTGGACAGACTTTATATGCATGATTTTGCCACACATACACAGTTATTTCCAGAATAATTCTCTTTATATAATTGTTTTGAGCATTTTTACTGTTTATTTTATTTTCTATACATTTATTTCACTTTTATCTGAATATGAAATATCCATTTGTCTGGTTGCCCTTGCCAACAGATCATACACCCCAGCCACCCTTATCAACTTCCACCTCCAGTAACCACCCACAGATTTGTGCACATATAAACATCCTAACAAAGAGCCACAATTTCCAATAGGCAAGAGCACAAATGAAAACAACCAATAAAAATCCCAATTCTTGTTTAAAGCAAATGTGAAGCATTAGCCATCAACACTGAAACCTTTCTTATTTATTAATATGTTTCATTGTCGATGTCTCACAATAACAACCATGTCCACTTTCCCTCTTCCTGACCTTTCCGTACTATATTAAATTCGAAAGTGTGCATAAGTCATTTTGTGGCTTTGGTAATATAAGGTTGTTTGGCATGAAATTACCAATTCATTTAAACAAAATAAATTGAAAACAAAAATTTAATTTTATTCATTCAATCAAAAATATTCCCCTTTGGCCTCTTCACATTTATTCTATCTTGGCAGCTAGCCATCAGATGTCTTCCCCACAAAATAAAACCACAAAAAACACAAAAAAAACAGTTAAATCAAAGAAGTGATAAATTCATTGAAAACCTCTTCAATTTGATACTGATTGCAGTGGTTCTTGCCCGCATGTTAGGGGTGTAATAGTTTTATAAAGAAATGGTAATCCATTGAATAGAAGTTAACAAAGTGCAATAAATTCTGCATTTTTAACTGATTTAAATTTAATAAAGTGTTTTTTTTATAACAAAATAAGGGTGGATATAGCAAAATGTCTTCCTTTTTTCTTCATACACTGAATGCAGTCAAAGATCACATCTCCATTATACTGAGGACAATAGATAGTAAAGATGAAAGATATATTATGAACAAGGGTCACCCAAAATCACATGAATAAAAAGTCAGTGACCTCATTAGTGGGATCTCTGCCACATGGGAAACCATCCTGGATTCAGATTATAAGTCTATGGCCAAGACGATTTAGAGGGTTTTGTTTAGAGATTAAAGGCAAGTAGCCAGGGATTGCAAATTTTTGTACGGGAAGAGACTGACTGAAGCCTATTTCAGAAAGGTATATAAGGTCAGGTGTGACTTTAAGTTCAAAGTTGGAATACAGACTTCTTATATTGGTATAGGAGATGGAGAAATTAGGACTTTTTGTTTGTACTTTAGATGCACTATTTCAAACTAGATCATGTGACTATGTGCATTATTTGTTTGACAATTTCAGAAGATATGTTATTTATAAAAAAAAAACACTCAGTGTGTAGTTTCAGCTTATGTCTTCACATCTGCATTCAGCTACCATGCAAACTTTCTTTAGTTAGGATATAAATTTATTATCAAAAGTGCTGGTATGATGCAAAAAATGGATTAGTTATGTCTGAATTTCTGAGATAAAAATGTGTCACTATTTACATTACTTACATTCAGACTAATGTCCTCATCTTTGTTGTTATTATCACAATGTATTGGCAAATTTACTCTTAGATGAGGACAAAAGTTCAAATGTAAATAATCCAAATGAAATGATTAATACATGATTCTACATATTCGATCTTTCCCTTGTTAAATTCCACTGTAACTTTTTTTTATAAAAGACTTTCTATATGTTAGCTATCCTATTATAATTGTCCTTGACCCTTCCTTCGTTAGTTTGCACGACCATTATGCCCTGCCAATATCCTATAAATAATGGAGTATTTTGTTTGGATCACATGGAAAGAGGGGAAAAGACATTACTTGGTTTCAGTAGGCAAATGAAGGGGAATTGAATTTCACTACATTGTTTCAAGAATTTTGTTTCATTGCATCTCATTAATAAAACTTTCTAAGAATTGTCATCATTTTTGACAGCATGGGTACACTAGTAATAATAATATTAAATAAATAAATATCAAATATATTTACAGATTTATAATTTAAAACTTATTTCATGTACTCACCTGTAAACTATTAATCAACTTTGTTAAGAAAAACAGATTCAAATTAACTTTTCTCTAATGAATAAAGTTGGAAAAAATTGATATTATTTTCAGTCAGAAAGGGCTTAGAATGATGCTTTTTCTCAGTATTCACTTATTTTAAACTAAGAGTGAGAAAAATGACTGGACTCATTTACAACCATTTGAGGTTACATTACATGTCAACATGATTGAAAAGCAGGAAATTAAAACGGATAACTTGCTTCATGATTATCAATAGAAATTGGCTAATTATTAAACTGTGACAATTTAATTGACTGAACTTGAGAGAAAATGAATATCCTTGGTTAATAAAGTGTCACCTTTTATTATCCACTTCAAGAATAGTTTATTTTTTATGGACAAATATAAATAAAATCATTTTGAGAATTGGTCACTATGCTAGCATCTGTCAGAATTACATATCAGTGAGAGTTGTTCTAAATGAAACACCTAGAATTAGAAAAAAAAAAACAGCAAAAAAGGACAATGTCTTCTCCCATTTTCCTTCTAATT
>CAHIKZ030000317.1:212500-352500 GCA_903632075.3 Acanthosepion pharaonis | reverse complement strand
CTGGGGTAGACTGTTCTAGTTCCATTTGCCATGTTTAATGGATGTCAGTTATCCCCTGTTAATTCCCCTCTCCAAGTTTTCCACTGCTTTAACTGGGTATTGAACTCACACTCTTTGGGTCCTGTCACTTGATCTAACTAACGCCTTTATCCACTGTGCCATGTGTCCATATAGACAGATACTAACAAAACATGTTGATCAGTAAATTACTGTAATTTAACACATTTAGGTTAAAATATAGAGGAACAAGTGTTCTTCTTATTATTGTGCCATGTCCCTTCAGGATGTAGGTGATCATGGCTCACCACAATTTCCATTCTTTTGTAGCTTTAAGTAAATTTTGTCTTTTTGTTAACCATTGTTCTGATGTCCATTTACTCAAACTCACTAAATACATTATGCGTTGGTTTCCTCTGTCCCTCTTGCTTTCAATCTATCCTGTGAGTATAAGATTTTCCAAGCCCTCTTTCCTCATATGCCCTAGAAATTTCAACTATCTCTATGTCATGTGTCCTTGACATTCCAACCACCTGAAGAAGGCTGGAGTGTACAATGTCGAAACGTTGTAATAAATATGGTGACAAAGATGAGGACAATAGTCTGAATAATGTAAATAGGTAACTTCTTGATGTTATCAATTTGGAGAAGTGATCCCAACCTCTGGCAATGTTGGAAAAAGCTTGAAAACCATATCAGAGTTTAACCCAAGACTTGTGAGTGAAATTAGGTAGATAATACTGTTTGAAAGCTCTCATTGGTTGTGATGATTGATAGCATGAAATCACAAGTCACCATGACTGAGGGTTTGAACACATTGACCTTGTTCAAATAGATGATCATGCCAGATTATGTGAACTTTACCAGAAACTGTAACTATGATCTGCTCAGCACAGTTGCACTATAAAACTATAGGCTGTCTCTGTAGAAGTTGAAAAAAAAAACAAATGTGCCTGAGCTGTTGTCTGCAAACAGAGATTTGTTAATTGCCCACGTAGCTGGGTGTGTTCAGAAATGAGAAGCTGGCAATTATTTCACTCAGCTTATTATTAATAAGTTAATGATCTCAATATACCAAATTTTTCCTTACTTAATTTTTCCCTATTTTTTGTATATAAGACTGTTTCCATCATTAATACTGTTATTATTCTGAATAATTTCTCTGTGAATTTCTGGGTTAAGGAGCTATTATTTTCTTTATATTAGGACTAATATCCTCATCTTTATTCTTATGAAACACAATGTCTCATCCTTCCTGACTTCTTTATGTGGATTAAAGCATTTGTTTTTAAATTTGGGGAAATAGTAATTGTGAGTTCAATCCCTGGCTGGTGGGTACAGACTTAGTGGAAAAAAGACGAGCAATAATTGAACAGTACTAAATAGGGACAAGGCAAGATGTCCCTAAACATTTGAGAGCAAAATGAAAACAATATACTTCTGCAGATTAAATAAAGGAATCATTTTGAAATTCCACAGAAATTATCTGGATCAACAGATAACTAAAGAAGGCCAGAGGATACAACAGATGAAATTTTAAGAAAATAACAACAAAGATTATGGGAATTTTAACGACTACCAAATCAAGTCAGGCAGATGACAAAGAAGAGACGATTAGACAGTTTAAAATATATTTTATATGCAACATATACATAAAAAACATAAAATAAGAGAGTTGCTAAAAAATGTGTTTCAGTGGGTCAAACACAGGGTCGATTCCAATACATTTCAGTTAGAAATAGTTTGATAAATTTATCTGTCATTCAAAAGCAAAGGTTGTTTGTCTTGGGGCCATCTGGAATGTTCAAACATATATCTTCATTTGAAAAGCGGGCCTTCACGATCGTTACTGGTTTGGTGCTGTTCCATGGAATCTGCTAAAAGACATCTATCTCCTTTGAGATCTTGGGCTGCACCAACCTTAGTGCTCATAATTACGCACCAAATCTTATTTGGCACAAAAACTGGGTGATACCATTAAAAGTAGATAATAGAATCTTCCAATAGCAGCAGGAGCAAGAGGAAATTAATTTTTTTATAAGGTGTAAATAACAGAAATAATTTAAATGAGTTCCTCCTCAGAATGAACTTTTTCCATCTTATTTAGTTAGTTTGATATATATATATATATATATATATATTAATTATTTCACCCCAAGAAAGATAATAAAGCCACTAGGAATTACTGAATGTTAAAAAAAATAATCATAACATTTTCATAATCACAGGGAAGGCACAGGGAAGCTACATCATGGTTGTTGGAAAGTGACTGAAGATGAGGTGCCAGATTAGAACCGATACCATTGCCAATTCTTCTTTGGATTATATAAAAAATCTCTCACTTTAAAAGTTATTTTTTTAGGGGATAGTTATACTTAAACAGATGCTCTGTTTATCTATTGAACAGTATATTTATTTATTTTGTGTTCTAGACTGACTGAGTTATGAAGAACTTAGCTGATCAGGCAGGCATGGCTGAATATTCTCTTTAAGCCAAATTCTTCTTGTCAGAGATTCTCAAAAATTTCATATCTGCTCAGTTTCATGTCCAAACTTAAACAATGTCATTTTTTAAAGAAGTAATTGATTTTTTTTAGCAATCTGACCAAATAGAGCATATTCTTAAATACAAGAATCCACTAAAAATAATGTTTAAAGTGATAAAATCTGTTGGATTAATAAAGAAAAAATCCATTACTTTATATATATATATATATATATGTTATATACAGAGTGCAATGGATAAATTGTTGCCATTTTATATTTTTAATCACATTGTCTGTTTTTGATTTTGTTGACTGCACAGTATAGTTCAGTCAGTTGGGCAGTGTCTGTGAGAAAAGAGCACCATGACACAATTCACTCTACCAGAAATTTGGAAACAGCATACTGTACTGTTTGGTAATTATGCCAGAAGCTCCAATATGAACATTTGATAGAATTTGGAGGTCAATATGATGACAGTGCAGAGGATTCAGAAAGGGTTGGATGAGTGTAATGGTGATTACAAAAGTACGGCAACTCGGAAAACTCACTCTGATCATTCTGAGAAGAAAAGAACTCACAAATTTGTTGGTGAGGGCCTCAGACTCACCACAAAGGTCTACATCAAGTGCCTTGAGAAGGTAATGCTACCCTGGGTGAAGAGGGTGGCTTCTGAAAGACCTTATGTCTGGCAACAGGAGTCTGTATCGTGCCACACAAGCAGGAGTACACAATCATGGCTGGCAGGCAATTTCTACAATCATATCACACCTTACATTTAGCCACTTAACTCCCCAGATTGCAGCCATCTTGAATATTATGTGTGAAGCACAGTTGAGCAAGAGACCAACAAAATTCCATGTAACACCAAAGATGAACGGAAGGAAAGGATTATGGCTGCATTCACTAACTTAAAGAAGGAGACTGTCCAGAAGAGATGCAGGAGATTCCAAAGTTGTCTTGAGGCCATGGTTGAAGCCAATGGTGATGTTATTGAGTAAATTTACTCTTTAGTAGTTTTTTCTTTTAAACAGTTCACCTCAAGCAAAGTGGTAGTGCCATTAGTAAGCAGGGGGTTACAAAGAGTGCAAGTGATAGAAAAGACTGTATGGGGGAGGGGTTGAGGAAAAGATAAAAGATGAACAGGGGTTCTAGATAACGGAAGATGGCGATTTACATTGCATTTAAACTTTTGAAGATTGTAGTTATCATGGAAGCAAGGAAACGGAATGGAGTTCCACAAGTAGGAAGTGTGAGAAAAGAAACTGTAGGAGTAGAAGTGGCGGTTACATATAACACTTTCAGCAGTAAAAGGGTGGGAACTAGATGCCAATCTAGTAGTACACTTAAATTCATGTAGTTGGGACACTGGGGAAAAAAATTTTCAAGATATTTTTGTGTAATTTTGGTAAATATATCTGTTAAAATGAGATATCACTATTATTTTCACTTTTGCATAATTTAAATGACAATTTATCCATTACACCTTGTATATAAGTGAGATTTGTATGTGTATACTTGAGTAAGTGGTAGCATCAGTTATATTGACTTATTTTACGGTATATCACCTTTTTCCTGGTTATTTATTATTTGGAAATAGATCGAAAGAAAAAAAGATATTAAAAAACAGAAGGGGATGTTATAGGATCTTACCCATAATAATAATAATAATGGACTATTCCATACTTAATAAATACTGCACCTCAGGAGTAGGCAAGGAGTCAGTAGTTCAAGTCGAGTCAAGAGTCGAGTCAGAGGCAGTCTGAAACAGAGTCGCACTCAGACAATTACTGCCAGACATTGGAATAGTGATACTGGTTGAGACTACATTGTTCTCTCTACTAAACCTGATTGTTCATACTAACACTTCTACTTCTCTGTATATATTCCTGTTTGTAATATATCTGTGTTATTCCATACCTGTGTTCGAGTTCTTCTTTATTGGTTCTACCTTGGACTATCGTTGTGGTACAAGGATCCGGACCATAACATATTATTGAATTCTACCATAGTCATAAACAATAAAAATGTAGCCATCAGCCCATTTTACATTTTTTTCTTGTTTGTTCAAGAATCATATAAGGTAGACATAGGTTTGTTTTGCATAAGAGTCAAAAATCAGTCAATGACTAATATCCCTATCTTGAAACCTGCTTAGCATCAGAACATTTTAGTCTATGCTTTTTTGTTTTGTACAGGCCTACAGGCAACAAGGCATTCTTCTTTGATAATCCAGTCATGTGTTGACACAAGTGAAGCATTAAATCCAGTGAGACTGCTTTGTAGATTTACTTGTAACATTGAACATGTTCTCTGGGCAAACATCTTGTGTATTTGTCATCTCATCAAGTCGTTCAAATGATGAGCAGAATTAGTATCAATATTTACATAAAAATCTGCTTCGCCCCACTCAACTGACTGATTCAAATTACAAATCTCTTAATAATGATTTGATTAAAAATCAAGGCACATTTCCAAATAAACCCAGACCACTATCACACAAACATCTTGCTTTTTTCTTTTCTTTTCTTTTCATTCTTTCTTATTGACTTCTTTTTTTCTTTTTTCTTTTCTTTACATTCTTTTTTTCTTATTGACTCCTTTTCTTTAACCTTTTTTTATTTTATTTTCATTCTTTCTTTCTTATTGACTCCTCTTTAATCTTTTTTCTTTTTCTTTATACTTTTTCTTCTTTTTTTAGTGTATCTATTTCTCTGTCTTTCTCAATTTATTTCTTACTTTCAATTTATCTTCATTCTTCTTTCACTCTTTTTTCTTTTTCTTACTTGCTTTTCCTCTATTTTATTTTATAATTCTTCTTTCCCAATATTGCTTTCCTCTTGCTTGATATTTTCATTCTTTTTGTTCATTTCATTCTACTTTTTTCTTTCTTTGATTTATTGATTCATTCATTTTTAATTCTTAGAATTTCTTTCACTCTTATTCATTACATTTTCTTTTTATAGGTATCATCATTTATTCATTCATTTTTTTTTTTATACTTCATTTTAATTTTAGTTATTTTTCTATTTTTTATTTTAGTATTTTAATCATGTTATTACTCAGGGTCTTTTTTCTTTGAAAAAAATCAAAGAATTTTTTTTATTTATGCCTCACATTCCTGATTCTAAAAAAGTAGATTAAAAAATACTAAGAAAAAATCGAAAGTTTTCTTTTCATTTTTTCCCCCCTGATTAGCTGTAAATGCTGTTCAGTGTTTAGTGTTTACTTCTCAACTCGATGACAAACAAGGGCCTAATGGACCAGCAAATCAAGAAAAGAAGATGGGGTGTGGGAAAGCTGGCTATGATGTGATGAGAGATTCCTGATGATGATGATGATGATGATAAGGAGTTGTGATGATGATCATATCCTCAATGAGGATATCTTATGATTATGAATATGTTCATGATCAAATAACAATAATGATGATTATAATTTTATAGAAATCATACTCATAATCCCAGTTCATGATGACTGATGCTTTTTCATAAATTCTGTTACTTTTTAAAAAGACACAAAGTTGTTGCTGATGTTATATATATATATATATATATATATATATATATGCTGGTTGAACTCTCCTTCTATTTGACGTATGAGGGTCAAGCAACTCAGTTCCTAGGAACTGACAGCTAGTCACCTGCACCTATGATTTGATTATGGTGGTGAAGGCTTTATGCAGAACCAACCACACTTTTTGAAAAGCCAAATACAGAGACCTGGTGCACTATGTGCCACAAGGACCCCAAATGACCCTTTGCAGATTTTGAATTCAGAGTTGTCCATCTCCTAGACCAGATGACATCCAAGTCTGTCCTGCTATTTACTCATAGCTGAGGGTAGGAGAAGAGGATTCATACCTTTCCCAAGGGTATTAGCACGTAAGTGAATGTAATGGATTTGAATGGAATTCAAACTTGCCTCTTCGATTTCCTGAATCTGAGCCACTATCCATTACTCCACTGTGCCTTGAGGAGGCACAGTGGAGTATTGGATAGTGGTTTATATATATATATATATATATATATATATGAGTGGAGCACACATTTTTCTTTAATAAGTTTTCTCAAATATGCCAGGAGGTAGATGAAATAAAATACTATTTAAAATAAGTAGACTGTCTACACAAATATGGGTATCTACTAAGAATAACATTTAAAGTTATAAGAATATTAATAGCCCATTAATTCTTTAGAAATTGCTTTTTTTGTACATGGAACAGTTATGACTTTCAAGAAAATCTGAACAAATAAATGTAAATAGAAAAAGGCAAATAAAACCTTACCTAATTTTGAAGCTTGCATTTTTAATTCTTACTTTGGTAAAATTGATCTGAACTCAATCAACATTGAACAGTGTTTATTACTGTTTTCATTGTGAATCGCATGTGATCATGAGGCTTACTAAATTTAAGATATTTTTTTACCAAAGAAAACATATCCTGCTATCACCACAACCCTTTTCTCTACCTGTCTTCCTCTATCTTCATTTTTATTCTTTCATTTTTTAATTCTTTCATTCTCCCATTCTTCAATTCTTATTCTGAGTTAAAGTAATCATGCCTAACAATGAATGGCAAAAGCAGATGACAAATAATTATTTTCTTTTTTTATTCACAAAATATGTTTTTCATGAAGTTCTTCAATATTAAGAGTAATGAATTTTTTTTTTAATCAGATGTATATAAAGTTTAACACAGAAATCTCAAGATAAATTGCAATAGTGAAAGAAAACTTTCAGAAATTAAGCAAAGTATTAAGACAAAGAAAACATCATTAGATACAAAGACAAGAATACTGAACTGCTACTTCTGTTTCTAGTACACCATTTACATTATTTGAACTGTTGTCCTAATCCTTATTGTCATATTGACAATGTTTCAGTTGTTGTTCACTTTGGTTTTCTTTGGATGATATACACTGAAATTTTGAATTGAACCCTTTATTTAGTCCACTGGGGTAGATTGTTCTAGTTCCACATGCCATGCCTCTTCCAGATATCTCAGTTTCAGTTATTTCCCTTTAGTTACTCAACTATCTAAGTCTTTGTTCACCTCTGCTGTGACCAGGTATTGAACTCACAACTCTTTGTATTAAGTCATAGATTACTTCAACCAATGCTTTTATTGAACTACTACATAATATCTAATCTCTGATATGGCAGTGAATGCTGAGCAATCTCATCACAAATGAAGAAGAGACTTCAGGCAACACAAATGGTGTTCTACAAACATTGACAAATGCCATAGGCAGAAAATGCAAACCATGAAGAAGACTGAAGGAAAACAGGAACTACAAGGATATTTACCAGGAAGAGGTAATTGAAATAGCTTTAACCACATAGTGAGGAAAGAAGGCTTGGTGTATTTAACACTTACAATACATACTGAAAGTAAATGAAAAAGAGGAAAACAAATTACTGAAAGAGTTTGTGTGAATGGATGACAAAATAGGGACAAATGGTGATGGTAATATATCAAAAGTGAGAGCAATAAATGATGGAAAGTTGTGTACAACCATGATTGACAATGTCCTGAAATCATACGGCACATAAAGGAAGATGTAAATAAAATTGACAAGTAGACATTATATATAAGCAAAAGTTGAAACTGCATAAGTTATGATTTCTTGAGAGTTGCTTGTTATCTGATGGTGATGTAATGGGAATATAGTTTTGCCATTATGGGTAATAACAGGTTTTGTCATTTTTGGTCATCCATATTTTAGCTGTCACATGAGATGATAAAAATTTTTAGCAGTAACAAAGAAACTTATACTTACAATCAAATAGAGACTGCTGAAACTTCTGGGATACATAATGAAGAAAGAGGGTCTGGAAAATTTAACACTCACGGGATATAGTGAAAATAAGAGAAACAAAGGGAAACAGTATGTAATGTACTTAACAAGTTTATGAGAATGGATGGCAGAACAGGGACAAAGAGTCAGAAGTTATTTACAACAATGAAATAGAGAAAGTTGTGGAGAGTCATGATCCCCCATTACCTGAAAAGACATGCCACATAAAAGAAATATATAAAATTGACAAATAGGCGTTATATAAAAGCAAAAGTTGAATCTGTATAAGCTATGATTTTTTACTTCTGAATGATTGAAGTACTTGAGAGTTGCCTGTCATTTAATAGTGATGTAATGTTGGGAATATAGTTTTACCCTTGTGGGTAGTAGAAGGTTTTGAAGGTTTTGACACTTTTTGCCATCCATATTTCAGTTGTCCCATGAGGTATTCTTAAACTTATGTGGACATTCATCTTGTATGGATAAGGAAAGCTAGCTCAATAGCATGGCATGTTTTATGCATTAGAAAGCAACAGACACTGGCTTATATATGGGAGAATATGATATATAAATTTCTAAATATAGAACAGTGATAAGTAAATGAATGACAAAGTGATAAACTTTCTATATAATGCATTTTATCCCCTAAAATATCCAGTGAGGTTTTTTTGAGGACAAAATGCATTTCACGAAATTCTTTCACTGTCATTCTATAACTGTATATATATATACAAGGTAACCAAAAAGTTCTGTCCGTTTTTAAAGAAAAAAAAGAAAACGCTTCACAGTATGTGTAACATATTTAGTCTTCGAAGTAATCGCCATCGGCATCCAGCACCTTCTGCCAACATGTCTCCAGCTGTTCTTTGCCCTTGCGTTAGAAAGGGGGCGGGGGGTGGGTGGTGTGGGGGCTTTGTGATGCAAAGAAGTCCGTGAGGGCTTTGCGCAAGTCTGCTTCATTGGTGAAGGATTTCCCATGAAGATGATTATCCAGGGAGTGAAAGAGGTGGTCGAATGGCGCAAGGTCAGAGGAATAAGGTGGATGGCACAGTCTCCCACCCAAGTTGCTGTGTGGTACCCCTGACCACTCGCACAACATGCGGCCTGGCGTTGTCATGGAGGAAAAGCACACCTTTGCGATTCACCAGTGCTGGCTCCTTCTAGCGCAATGTCTGTTGCACACGTTTCTATTGCTGCGAGTATAGGTCTCCAGTGACCGTGTGGCCTGTTGGTAGCAGTTCATAATGAACCACTTGGTGACCTGTCCACCAGGCACAAAGCATAATCTTGTGTGGGTGCATAGGCAGTCTTGCGGTGTGAGGGACATCATCCTGAGGAGACAACTAATGTCTGGTAATGTTTAGGAGTTTCATACAGAAGCCACTTTTCATCACTGGTAAGCACTCGATTGAATAAGGATGCGGTACGGTGGTGAGAAAGCAGCAATACGCAGGCTGCCACTCGTTGTCCCTTGTGAACCTCCAAAAGCATTTGCGGAACCCACTTGCTCAGTTTGTACGTCTTATCTAGGTGGTGCAGGTGAAGTCTAACTGTTTCATCGGAAATGTTGAACTGTCTTGCAAGTTCACCACACGTTAGACTACTGTCCTCTTCAATGGCTGCCTTCAGGACTCCGTCATTCAAAACTTGTGGTCGTCCACTGTGAGGCTCATCATGGAGAAACAAATCTCCCGACTTGAATTTTCAAAACCAATGCCTTGCAGTACGTTCATCCACAGCACTATCCCGAAACACTTGACAAATGCGGCGACTTGATGCAGCTGCTGATAAGCCCACTTTGAAGTTGTAAAGCAAACAGTCCCAAACAAGATCTCTAGACACTTCCATCCTTCTCACAGCTGTCTGGCTTATAAATGATGGCTGGGCACTGTGCGCATGTTTTTTATAACATCTGATGTTCCTACTTCCAGCTGTCCAAATTTGAAAACGATTGCTACACGCATTTCGTATATATTTCAACTTCATTCAATGACTAATCAAAAAACGGACAGAACTTTTTTTGGTTACCTTATATATATATATATATATATATATATATATATATATATATAATGATAATAAGAAGATGGAGACTTTAATTATCCATTTTGATTATAAATTTATTTCATGAACGCTGAGATCTTCAACTCTTGGATCAAAAATCTCATCCGTATATGGATTTACGGAGGAGATTTTGATCCAAAGACTTGAACATCTTGGTGTTCACAAAATAAATTCATAATCAAAAATGAATAATTAAAGTCTCTGTCTTCTTATTATCATTATAATGCTCTGTAATCTACATTGAGCTCTCCCTGGTTTTATATCCTCCTTGGAATTATCCCTTCCAGTTACAAACCGGTTATATATATATATATATATATATATATATATATATATTAAATTACACAGCAAAAAATCCAAAATTACCTCATTTGGATATGGTGTTGAATTGGAACTAAAGGAGGGCCAAAGAGGGAGTTTATATGTAAACAAAGTTTTTAATCATATATAAAAATATTTAGGTTCCCAATAGAATATACCAACTTATACTTCTACATGAGATGTATTAGCAAGATTAACAATAAATTGCATTTAGATATTTTATATATAGAAAGAATATATTTAAAAAAAACGTATATTATTGAGGAATAAAAAATTTAAAGATGAAACAATTGAAAGATAAAATAAATTATCTACTCATAACTTTAAGAATAAGTTAAATTATTAAGAAAACCAAACTATACCTTGAAATATTTAAAACGCAAAAAAACTAAAAATTATAAAAAAACAAATCCAGCAAAACAAACCACAAAAAAATTTTAAAATTATAAAAAAGTTGATCAAAGAAAAGGGAGTACATAAAACAGGGCACAGTTATAAGATTAATATGGGGAAGAAACAGAAATACAGAAATTAAATGTAGTTATATATTCAACATTAGAGGAGTTTGTGAGTTAAAAAGTAATACGGTAAGATCTATATTATAAAAGTTTAAATCTGCTTCTGTGTCTACATTTTAGAAATAATTCATTCCTTTGATTTAATAGTTTGCTTTATTATATTTTATTATTCTAATTTTTTCCACTGAACATAGATTATTCCTATCTCCAAGACTATTAGGAGTATGAGTGAAACCTATAATTTTCCAGTTTATCTATGGGTTCAGAACTTACTCCTTCAATTCCCAAAATTTCTTTGAAAGAGCTGTCTGGTATTTTAATTTAGGATTGGTAAAAAAGTGGTTATGGGTACAAAATCTCTGTTTCTGGAAATTCCAATGTAAACATTATGATTTAACATATTTTCTTTTAGGGAAATGGTTGTTTGGTATATCACCTTTGTAGATCTGCCTTTGCCCTCAACTGGGCAATTTCCTCTATTTCTACAATTACAGGAGTGTTCCATGCCAGGTTTATTGTTTATCCCATAGAATTTACTATAGTTATTATGAGAATTAATAATTTTGTACATGTTATTGGTGCAGGAATAGCTAATTTTGATTCTTTTCCTATTGAAATCTTACTTATAGGGTTGTTTTTGTGAAGATGTTTATTTATTAACTTTAGGAAATGCTGTCTGATATTAATATTTGATAATTTGCAGAAGTGGGTGGTTGAACCATATAATTTTTCTATTTCTGTGCCTACATTCCCCTTTAGATATTTTAGTGTTACTTATGGGGGTTAGGTAAGATAATTTATTTTGGAAGCCACTTTTATGGAGAGCATTTTCATACAATTCTCTATTTTTATTAGAGATTATTATGTTGAACGATAATTTACTAATTCTAATGCTGACAGTATTGACAGTCTCACAATGGCATTGAGGTGGTTAGAACTAAAATTAATATAGTTGGTGGTTTCATTCTCTTTATGGTAAGGTTTAAAGGTTTTATCTTTAAGGTTAAGAGTGATGTCTAGATAATCCAATATTTTAAGTTTAGAACAAATCTCAATCCTAAATCCTAGTAACTTAAAAGCCCTAATGTTTTTCTTTTGTAACTTCACATTACTGTTGGGATGAAAACAAGTCCATCATCTCTATATAGGCCTACTATTTTTGGATCTACAATTCTATTAAGTATATCTAAAATATAAAAACATACTAAATCAACAACCTGGACTGAATCATTTGCTCCCATAGGGACATCAAATCATCATTAAGGCACTTAGTCTAAGTGGAATTATGTGCTAACAATGATTTTCTAGCAGTTAAGATGATATTAATTTCATCATCCATTATCTTAATATTGTTTTTTGCAAAAAAAAAAAAACTTTTTTTCCTATCTTCTTCTGTCACATGGTTTTATGCTAATCATTTTTTAGTAGTTTTCTCAATAAAAATTGTTCTGTGTCATTTCCTCTTTAGCCAGATTACCCTGAAGATCTGTTTAGATGAAACCTAGGTAGGTTGTTCCTGGCTCTTTAGGATTTATTTTATATATATATATATATATATATATATATATATATATATATGGGATAATGATATATAGTTTTGGAGGAAAGATGTATGACAAAGTGGAAAAAGTTTTTGTGTGATATATATATGGCTTATAGCAACATCACATTGATACACCAGTTCCTGTATGATCATTCGAGTTAAGCAACTTCAAGCTTGATCAGTATCTAGATGGAGAGCTTGGGAATACTAGGTGCTGTTAGCTTAGACGTGTGGGTGGTGTAATGGATAATGATTTGGAATTGTTAATTGGAGAGCCAAGTTCATGTTGGGTTCATTATTCATTTACACACAAATACCATTGGGGAAAGGTATGAATCCACCTCCTCTCCCCACAGCTATAGGTTAATTCGTAAAACTTGTATTAATCACTAAACCATTATTATTCAAAAAAAATTTATTACAATCTAAAAATATTCTCTGGCTTTAAATAACCTGCAAACGGCTGATGAGCTATAGAAAATGAATTAATCGATAGATTACATATGTGTATTCTTGTGTACCAAATGCAAGTACAATCTGGAATAGTCATACTGGTAGGAATTTTTCAGCTTATAATGTAGGCAGTGAAATCCTTTATTTATGAGACAAAATAAGCATGCTGTAGAGGAAATTATTTGAAAAATAATAAATATGAGATCCACGCCCTTCTGGGGGATGAATTTCATCCTACAATCCCTTTCACATGGATGAGATGTTGAAAGCCTCTTGCTATTACTATTTCTTTGTAAAGCATACAAACAAAATACATTCCTTAGAACCACCAGTTTTAACCATCATTGCTAAGATCTGCCATGTGACTCACATTGTAGTAAACCACCGTTATTTGCTTCATATTCTTTGAGTGAGATGTAAGTTCCACACTAGCAGTTTCTACACAAGAACCACTGCTTTGTGGAATTGACTCCCAAAATAAAGCTTCCCCAATTACCATAATCTTAACCTGTTCAAGACCAAAGTTAATCTTCTCCACATAAACTGTTCTTCTTACTCAATAATCTGCTATCTTGAGTGACTCTTGTGCCTTGTACAGAGTAAACATTGTTGTAAAAAAAAGGAATAGCAAATAAGAACCATACCATGGGAGTGAAAGAAAAAAATTAATCATGTTGGCACATATTTGGTATACAAATATGTATGTATATATATGTGTAATATAGCAACAACTCTTAGTAGAAGCTTATGAAGCTTTATTTGATTAATTCAGCTTTAGTGATGGAAATGTTCATTTTATTATAGTGGATGGTTACAGGTGAGAGGGGAGATGGGATATGCTTATTTTACTAATGCTATATATATATATATATATATATTAATCATTTCACCCTAAGTAAGGAAATAAAGCCACTAAACCTCAAACAATAAAAGAAGTAGAGCCAAGAAAACAACAATTGGCATTGCATTTAAACTTTTGAAGATCAAAGTTGGCTGGAAAGGAAGATAGCCAGAAGAGGTGAGAAGTGCAAGAAATGAAACTGTTAGCAAAGATCTTATGATTACATCTTGCCAATTCAACTGCAAAGAGATGAGACCTTGTTGCCAATCTAATATTGCACTTAAATTCATAAAGTCTAGGTACCATAGAGGAAAGTTATCAAAACAATTACCAACAAAATATTTATAGAAAATTCACAGTTACATTATGGCAGTGGGAAAGTAACTGAAGCTGGGGTGCCAGGTCAGAACCAATAATATTGCAGATTCTTCTTTAGGTTTTATCAAGAATTTCTAAATAGCAGCATCAGACCATATGTAGCAGCAACAGTCAAAGCATGGATGAATGATAGATATAAATATGTAAGATAGATTCTGGAGTAAAAAATTGTCTAGCACATCACAGTAAACGAACTTTCCTAGCCACAGACTTAGTAGTATATATAACACTTTATAATATGTTCTTAAATCACACAAATTCATTGAATAATTTTTATGGTTCACATGCAAAATAATAAAAAGAGATGAAGTGAATAAAGGAGATAAAAGAAGAAGGAAAAAGTGAAGTATAAGATGGAAGCAGTAAAAATAGGAGAAAAAATAAGATGATGGAAAAAGAGAAATTGGAATTAGACAATGTAGAAAAAAAGTAATATATTTGATTCAGAAGAAAGATAGAACTTTGAAGAAGACAAAGAAAAATGGGCAAAGAAAATATCCAAGAGTTAAAAAAAACCCAGAAAGAAGTAGACATAAAAATAAAGAAGGTAAAGAAATAAAGAAACTGATTGGGATGACAACAATGATGAAAATTATGAAAATGATAATGAATTTTAATAACATTGATTGTCTCTGAAATACAAAGAATAAAACAACAGGGAAAACATTGTTGTTTTCTCATTGGTAATCATAGCAAAGCATTGAGAACATAGAAGATATTTAGTTTGTCGTCAATAAAATGCTTTCCTTTCTGTGATTTGCTTCATTCTCTTTTTATATTCGTTTGTTTAATTTCCACCCGTCTGCTTTCTCCATCATTTACCTCTTTCTCTATGTTCATCAGATTATTAAATCCCCTGGGGGAGGAGCAGAGGAAAAGAATATTTGTTATCAAAGGATTGTTAACTTTTTTTCCTTTTTTTGTTGTCTTTCTTTTAATTTAGTTAATTATTTGAATGATTTGGCTCCAATGAGAAAGTGCCTGAAAATTGAAATCACAAAGATTTAATGGTCTAATATTGTTTGGCTCAAAATTATGAAGTTATATTTGTAGTCAAGACATAAAATAAGATACAGAATTTTTTTTGGCTGGGGGTTGGGGTTTAATATTTTATTATTCGTCTTTGGAAATGTTGAAGAATTTGTCTGATTTAACTGATGCAATATTTTCTTGATTCTTTTGTCCATTTCCATTTGGAAATAAATGATACTGCAATTTCATTTTCTCTCTTTCTTTGAGTCATTCATTCATGTTTCCTTCATTTTCACTTTCTTTGTTTCATTTCCCCTTTCTTTTTTGTTCTTTGTATCATTCTTCTTGCTTTCATTTTTTTCTTAGTTTTGCATTTACCTTTCTTTCCTTTTTTTACATTTCCATCTTTCTGTTTTCTTTCTTTCTATCACATTTTCTTCTCTCTCTTTTCCCTCATATTTCCTTCCATCTTTATTTTTTTCATATTTACCTCTTTCTCTTTCACATTTCTTTCATTTTTTTTTCTCTCATTTCCTGCCTTCCTTTTTTCTTTCACATTACTATCCTTCACATTTCCTACCGTCTTTCTTTCTTTCACATTTCCATTCTTTCTTTATTGTTTCATTTCTGTATTTACTTATTTCCCTCTTTTTCTCAGACTGTTTCATTCTTTTTTCCTTTCATAATTTACCACTTCTTTATTTCCAAATTTCCTTCATGGTTTCTTTCTCTCACTTTCCTTTCTTAGTTCTTTCTTTCTCTCACATTTCATTCTACGACATCTCCTTTCTTCTATTCTTCATTCCTTCCTTCATTATTTCATTCACATTTCCTTCTTTCTTGCCTTCTTTTACATTTTCTTCTTTCTTTCTTTTTCATATTTCCTTCTTTATTTTATTTCTTAAAAAGAACTACAATCCCATCGTTTCCTTCTTTCATCTTTTTTATTCCCAATATTTTTTCCTTTTTCAATCTCTTGTTTCTAATTCTTCTTTCAGTCTATGTCGCCACATTGCTTTTTCTCTCCTTCTTTTTTTCTTGAACAGTAATTATCATTTGCAAACTTATTAATACTTCTTTCTCTTTTTCTCATTCATAAACTGTTTGCTTAAGATCATAAAACTGTAAGAATAAAAGTTATCATCAGAATATTTTAATATATTTAATGACATTGGAGGCTTAAGAGAAATGTTAAATCAAAATGAACAAGGGAAAAGATTAAACAGATACAAACTTCACACACACATATAAACATGTATTAATGTAGGCACGTACACATTTGTCAGAGATGAAGCACAACAAATCCACTCTCCACTTCCCCAAAAAAGAAAAATAGTCAAACACAAACCCAGAAAAAAAATTTTGCTCCTAAATCATATTTTGGACACAAAAAGATGTAAAGATTTGAGGACAAAAGATGCAAAATTAGCATGTCTTCCTTCTTTTTTCTCTCAATTGTTGGGGATGATGTGGGCCAGTTGTCAAGTGCTTTATTATGTAAATCACTTTTACTCGGAAGTTCTTCACACTTAGAACCACATGTCATGGAATGACACCAGGGCACACACCCTCATTTTGCAGATGATCGTAATGGAGTGCTTTAATTGGTAGCTTTTCATTGCGTGTTTAACAGGCAGTGGGTAAGGGAAAAGATGGATGAGTGACTAACAGATGATTGACAAGTGGAGCAAGTGCAATGCAGTTGAAGAAATTTAAGAAAATTGAAAAGATTTTGAAATGTAAAACGTTAAAAGCTAAAATATCAAATTATATTCTCTTTTCTTTTATTGTACCATTTTACTTTCCACTAACAATGAGTAAAATAGCAGGGTATACTTAGCTCTATAGCCCTTGTTGTCAACCACTCTCGGAGAAGGCTTTTTGCTTTTTTTACTTACATTTATCTTTTCTCCTACCATTTTATTCACACCTATGAGTAAAATAGCAGGGCATACTGTGCTCTGTAGCCTTGAATGTCAATCACTCTAGGAGAAGCTTCTTTGCTTTTTTTTTTACCTATATTTATCTTCTTTTTTTCTACCATTTTAAAAATAGCCTTAGTTGACACTCACTCTAGGAGAACGATTACTCTTAATTCAAAATGCTGATCCTTAACCACTGTCATCAGTCTAGGAAGCCCATCCACCAGTGACGTTGTCATCACTATACTGGCTGAATACAGAGATATGTATCATTGTCTACCCCATTGTGTTAAATGGGTGTTGAACCTTCAAGAAGGTCCATCTGCCCTTTAACAAGTCTTGTTTTTAACCATGCTGAATGTTTTACCACTCTCCTTACCAAAAAGCCTGGTGGAGGAACCAGTATAGTTAATGATTATCTGGCCATATGGCAGGTAGTGTTGGATTACACGGTATCAGTAGCCCTTGTAGACTGACCTGACATAAAATACAAGATTTTATAAAATTAAAAAAAATAGGATTGACCTGTAAGAAAATATTTGGAGAAGTTAGTGTTGTGAATGTAAACAGAGATGGAAATTAATATTAAGCCTTTAGCCAAATTATCACCAAGTGAACATCATAAAAAATAAACATGTAAATTGGGCAAAGAGGTCCATGAAAACTCATTTTCCAATTACAATTATTAGTGATGAATGTAGAGCTACAATGTATGAACTTGATGATTGGGCTAGAGTTATGATTCTTGATGGAAATAGTCAGACAGCACAACTTAGAAGATAATTGGTGTTCCTGCTATATATTCTTGAGATTCTTGATGAAATCCAAAGAAGTGTCTGCAATTTTATTGGTCATGACCTGGCATTTTGGCTTCAGTTACTTTCTTACCACTATGATGTAGCTTCTTTGTGTCATGGTAATTGTTCTGATAAACTTCCCTTTATGGTACCTAGACTTCATGAATTTAACCGCAGTACTAGATTGGCATCAAGGCATCATCATTTTACAGTTGAAATGGCTAGATGTAACTGTAAGTTCTATTCTAACAGTTTCTTCTATTGCACTTCTTGCTTGTGGAACTATCTTCTGGCTTCATGCTTCCCAAGTTTGATTTTCATTCATTTTAAGTAAAATTTAAATGCAATGTCAATTGTTATATTCTGTCTTCTTAATTCCTGTTCTTTTTATTTTCTCTCCTTAATAATGTTCTTTTTCTCATATTCTCTAACACTCAGCAGTGTCTTAGTGATTTTATTGCCTTGCCTGAGGTGAAATGATTAAAAAAAAATTGTAGAGTAGTGATTTAATATTTTGTCTAGTACTGTTGATAATAAAATTATAAGCATCTTCAAATCTGATGGTGTTGCTAAGATAATTTTAGGACACAATGTTTTTTGAGTGATAAAGTTTACATAGAAGAAGCTTCAAGATAAAGAATATATTTATACCAGATAAAGGTACCACATTGTACAATGTGATAATATCTATTCATCAGCTGTCTACACATTTGGAGGCATACCAAATTAATGAAATGGCTGCAGTTTTGTATAATATTAATCCAATAGAAAATTTATAATCCATCATTAAAAGAGATATACATGATGATGTAAAAAATATTCCAGCAAAGGTCTCTGGAAGAAAATAACAACTGCTTCAAGTAATGTTACAGTTGAATTGATTTGTATGACTTACCAATCCTTTGTTTCCTCCTGTATGTCAGAAAATGCTGGACAATATCCTCAAAGATGAAAAAGAGACTTGAAGCAATAGAAATGAGGTTCTACAGAAGGATGCTGAGGATACTATGGGCCAAACATTTGAGCAACAACGTAGATTTAGAGAAAATGGAAACAAAAAAGAAACTTATACTTAAGTGACAGTTGGGGCACATAATGAGGAAGAAGGGCTTGGAAAATCTGATACTCACAGGACAGATTCAGGGAAAGAAGGACAGAGGAAAGCTACACGTAACATACTTGATGAGCTTGAGTAAATGGATGATAGAACAGGGTTTGGGAGAAATAACAAAATGACAAAACTTATCAAGTGCTACAAGGCACAGGAAGATGTGGATAGCTATGATTGCCTATGTCATAAAGGGAAATGGCACATATAAGAAGAAGAATATTTTCTGGGATATTTAAAGACAAAACATATTTTGGATTGTAAGAATTATTTATTTTTTGTTAGTGAATATTCCATTAACACTTATTTTTTGGAGAATAACAAAGATGGCTTTAGATACATGCCCTACTATTTAACCCTTATTTGGTGGGAGAAGAAATAAATTCATACATTTTCCAAAGGTATTTGTGAGTAAGGGACTCTAATAAACTCAACTCTTTAATTTTTCATTCAGAAATGCTATCCATTACACCACCTGCACATCCTGAAGATTTTGGCATAGAGTATATAACAAAACCAATGAATAAAAGACCAATGAATATTATAGAATGTCGAAGGGGCCATATTAGCATGCAAAATAAAATTCATTTATGTATATTGTTGTAATCTAGGGAAGGTTATTGAATAGAATAATCAAACTAAGGTTGGTAATGAATGATAATATTTAGGACAAGAACAACACATATAAGATTTGCCAGCAATGCCTAGAAAAAGTAGTCAACTGCTAGAAGTGAGTCAAGTGAATTCCACAATGAATCTCCAAATGCAGACCAACATACAGTATTTACTACTGTATTTATGTGAATGGGGACATACCCATTATCGTCCGTAGGTATGCTACAACATATATAGAATGCTATAATAATCAAATATGTTTCTATGTTCCCTATCTTTTGGATTAAATTAAAAATATAAATTTACCTTGCAATTATTATTTTGTTTTCATTATAAAGCATCACATAAACAAAACAAGATTTTAGTAAAGATAAGTATTAGCTGAAACTCAGACAATATATTACTCATAGAAATATAGCTTTAAAATTTTAACAACATCGGCTGGTTATTGTTAATTTTATTGTAAGAATATTAACTTGCATTAGAAAATCTGGTATAGTCTAAAAGATTCATATCATCTTGAAAAATTTGGATGTATGCAACTGAATGGATTGAAAATGAAACCCTTTTTTATGACCAAATTGAAAAATATGTTAGATTCTTACTTAAAAATGATTTCAAGTTGACTGTTGTTTTATTATATTTAAATTATATCATGTTGAAATATTTGGATGTATGCAACTGAATGGATTGAAAATGAAACCCTTTTTCATGACCATAGTGAAAATATATTAGATTCTTATCTCAAAATTATTTCAAGTTTACAGTAGTTTTATTATAATTAAATTCCAGCTTAACCAAATATTTTATCAGAAAATTTGATTGAGTAACTTTCAATTTTTATTTCTTTTGATTATTTATATCTGATGTTACCTGCTTCAAAGATATTTTGGCGTCAGAGTTGATGGCTGAAAAATTTTGATGACTGGCCCAAATAAATAAATAAATAATAAAATGAACAAATTATTGAAGATTTTTTTTTTTTATGAAGATCAAGATCAAAAGAGTGATTCAAAGGAAAATAAATATGATTTACCTTTCACTGTAATCTATATCTGATATCTGATGTAGGCCTTTCCACTAAACGATGATAAAGAGAGAAAGAGAGATAATATAATCATGGAAGAGACCCCCTAAAAATATAAAAAATAAATGAAAATGGTTAATTCTCATTTATAAAAGAGAAAAAAAAATCTCTAGAGTTCACTGAGATGCCAGGATAATTTTGTTTTAATATGCAGATTATTTTAAGATCAATACATATAAGTTTCATGGTGCTTCTTCAGAGATTTTACCTCATTCTTTTTCTTGTTTTGTTCAGTGGCTCAATCAAATGACATCTTGAAATCCTGGATTTCAGCCAATTTTAAACTGTCCGAATCATATCCCTTTTTTTTTTATTTCATTTCATTACTGTTGTTTCTTTTAAATATCTTGTATGAGATCTAAGCTACCCTAGGTTTCTTTTAAGTCTAGCAGAAAAAGAGACCTTTGTAAAAAGAATATTCAAATAATTTTTGTGATATTTCGACTGATAATTATTACATATTTCAGCTTCTGGAATAGCAGACCTTGATCATGAAGAAAGATATTCAGAATGAACCATGAACGAAAAACATGAAGAATTCAAAATATCCTAAAGTGAGCTGATAAACATATGAACCTGCTCAATCTATCTACATCAACTGAATGCTGTTATAAAACCCATGATATTTAAGGGTTATTCTTTCTTATATTTTTAGGGGTTGGGGCTTCTTGCTTATTTTATATCTGATCATTTATTTTATTTTTACATAAGCAATAAGATCAACCAGAAAGCAATTTCATTTGATAAAATCCCAAACGGATTAATTTATGTTTTTTTTTAAACTCATTCCAATCTATTTTTTCTCAATCTCTGATTTTTGATTTCTTCTCTTACTTTCCATAATTTTTCTCTATTTCAACTCATACTCTCTCTTTTTCCTCTACTTTTGTTTATTCACTCTTTCTATTTTCTCTTACTTTTCATAGCATTTCTCAATTTCTATTTATTCTTTCCTTTCTCTCTGGTTCTTTCCTCATTGATCCTGTTGTTTTCTTTATTCCTATTTGTCTCCCTTTTTATCACTATTTTTGTCTATTTATATTTGTCCCTCTTTTTATTGCTCTTCTTGTCTATTTCTCTCTTTTTTTATCACTATTCTTGTCTATTTCTCTGTCTCTATTTATCACTATTCTTGTCTATTTCTCTGTCTCTATTTATCACTATTCTTGTCTATTTCTCTGTCTCTTTTTATCGCTATTCTTGTCTATTTTTACTTCTCTCTCTTTTTATCACTGTTGTTTTCTTTATTTCTGTTTGTCTCTCTTTTTATCGCTATTCTTGTCTATTTCTCTGTCTCTTTTTATCGCTATTCTTGTCTATTTCTCTGTCTCTATTTATCGCTATTCTGGTCTATTTCTCTGTCTCTATTTATTGCTATTCTTGTCTATTTCTCTGTCGCTTTTTATCGCTATTCTTGTCTATTTCTCTGTCTCTATTTATCACTATTCTTGTCTATTTCTCTGTCTCTATTTATCGCTATTCTTGTCTATTTCTCTGTCCCTTTTTATCGCTATTCTTGTCTATTTCTTGTCTCTATTTATCGCTATTCTTGTCTATTTCTCTTTTTATCGCTATTCTTGCTATTTCTCTGTCTCTTTTTATCGCTATTCTTGTCTATTTCTCTGTCTTTTTATCACTATTCTTGTCTATTCTCTGTCTCTTTTTATCGCTTTCTTGTCTATTTCTCTGTCTCTTTTTATCGCTATTCTTGTCTATTTCTCTGTCTCTTTTTTATCGCTATTCTTGTCTATTTCTCTGTCTCTTTTATTCGCTATTCTTGTCTATTTCTCTGTCTCTTTTATCGCTATTCTATTTCTCTGTCTCTCTATTTATCACTATTCTTGTTATTTCTCTGTCTCTATTTATCACTATTCTTGTCTATTTCTCTGTCTCTATTTATCACTATTCTTGTCTATTTCTCTGTCTCTATTTATCACTATTCTTGTCTATTTCTCCGTCTCTATTTATCACTATTCTTGTCTATTTCTCCGTCTCTTTTTATCACTATTCTTGTCTATTTCTCTGTCTCTTTTTATCACTATTCTTGTCTATTTCTCTGTCTCTTTTTATCGCTATTCTTGTCTATTTCTCTGTCTCTTTTTATCACTATTCTTGTCTATTTCTCTGTCTCTTTTTATCGCGATTCTTGTCTATTTCTCTGTCTCTATTTATCACTATTCTTGTCTATTTCTCTGTCTCTATTTATCACTATTCTTGTCTATTTCTCTGTCTCTATTTATCACTATTCTTGTCTATTTCTCTGTCTCTATTTATCACTATTCTTGTCTATTTCTCTGTCTCCTTTTATCGCTATTCTTGTCTATTTCTCTGTCTCCTTTTATCGCTATTCTTGTTTATTTCTCTGTCTCTATTTATCACTATTCTTGTCTATTTCTCTGTCTCTTTTTATCGCTATTCTTGTCTATTTCTCTGTCTCTTTTTATCGCTATTCTTGTCTATTTCTCTGTCTCTATTTATCACTATTCTTGTCTATTTCTCTGTCTCTATTTATCACTATTCTTGTCTATTTCTCTGTCTCTTTTTATCGCTATTCTTGTCTATTTCTCTGTCTCTTTTTATCACTATTCTTGTCTATTTCTCTGTCTCTATTTATCACTATTCTTGCCTATTTTTACTTCTCTCTCTTTTTATCACTGTTGTTTTCTTTATTTCTGTTTGTCTCTCTTTTTATCACTATTCTTGTCTATTACTGTTTCTATCTCTCTTTTTACTGCTATTCTTGTCTATTTCTACTTCTCTCTTTTTTTTATCTCTATTCTTGTCTATTTCTATTTCTCTCCTTATCTACATTTTTTCTTAGTTTTCTGTTTTTTCTTCATTTCTATTTATCTATCTCTCTTGTTGTCTTTTTCCTATTTTTGCCTCTATTTCTTCTCCCTCCTCTTCTCAGTTTCTTTTCTTACTTTTTCTATTTTTTCTTTATTTCTAGGTCTTCTCTATCTCTCTCTTTTTATCTCTCTTTCTCTTTTAATCTCTATTTCTTCTCTCTCCTCAATCCCTTTTCTTTCTTTTCTAGATTTATCTTTATTTCTTCTCTATCTCTCTCTTTTTATCTTTCTATTTTTGTCTCTATTTCGTCTCTCTCCCTCTTCTCGGTTTCTTTTTTCATTTTTCTGTTTTTTCCTTATTTTTATACTTTTCTTTCTATTGCTTCATTCTTGTTTCTGTTTCTATTTCTTCCCTCCCCATTCTACTTGTTTGTTCTCTTACTCTTTCTCTCTTCTTCTATTGCTATTTCTTCTCTTGCTCTCACTCCATGAGCAATCGAAATTTCATTAGTATCACATGATAATATGATAAAATTCACTAAATTAGAACTTTCTATATCAATATGATTTTAATGGTGCAAGTGGTTAATGCAAGGATATTAAATATCTAAACTGTGATTCTTTGACAAATTCACAAAGGGTCACAGCACATTGAAGATCATTTTACTTGCAGAGTTTCAAAAGACAAATTTGCTAATTCACCCATGATCTATTTAAGTTTATAATAAACAAAACTAATGTGGCTTTAAGTGCAACAAAAGATAGGAGATTGTGGTCAGTCATAATCACCCGCATCCTGAATAATATGGTGCATGAAGGAGATATGACTTTTCAGGGAGAAACAAAAACTTTAAATTTTCAATTGGGGATAAAATGTATAATTAGAAACTTTCATATGTAAATGTTTTTTTTTTTATGCTGTATATACAGGTTAATAGTTTCTTCTTCTTCTTTGAAATGCCTCCAAGATGTGGGTGATCAGGGCCCACCACAATTTTCTTTCTTTTGTAGATCTAAGTAAATTCTGTTTTTTTTTGCTATGTCTCCTGAACCCTGTTCTGCCAATCATTTATAGAAAGAGATTAGAAACCATTAAAAACCTACTGTTAAGTATCAAGAAGCATTTGAAATCTTGGGAGATAAAATAGGTAGAAAGAAGGCTTTGAGAATTTAGCACTCACAAGACACATTGCGGTATGACAAGTGGAGGAAAGCTCCTAATAACCTGCATGAAATATTTATGCAAATAAGATGGTGGAATAAGTATCCCTCGGTGACAAATGGGCCATAAAGTAGAAAGTATATATGATTTCTTCAAAAGTAGTTCTTATCATGCCTTACAAGTTTGCAAACAATAATTGTAGAGTAGGTCGCTGACAGCATAGGTCGCTGACAGCATACAATGAAATAGTTGTTCCTTATGCTTGGAGGTCATTGACCAACACATTGTAAATTCTTCTTGGTTGTTTCTTTACCATTCCGACAATCTTGGAAATCTTTCAAGAGGCAACATATTGAAGTGAGTTCAATTCCAAGCCAGGTTCCTTATACTTGAAAACTATCAAAAAAATGGTGCATTGATGAAGTTGCAACTCTTTGGCTCTGTAACTTTTACTTCTATGATAAGGACTAATAACGATATCTATGAGGTCAGTACAATTTTTCTTAGTTTTTAACATTATGATGGCTACAGCAATGATGGTTTTTCAGTCAACTGATTCACTGTACCATAATACCAACAAAAATAACTATGACTTAGTACATTCTGGAATAACCTAGAGCTGTTTAGAAACAACCCTCAAAAAATTTATATTCTCCATCAGTATAAGTTTACACTTTTTATGAATGGGTACTGAATACATTTTTACTTCATGTTTTTTAAATATTTATTTTATAATTTTATATAAAGAGATTTACTGAAATATTCACTTGTATTTACTATTGCAAAGATGAAACCTCTATGTGGTATAACTCCAACATAACAATGGCACCTTGACCCTTCCAAGTAGAATTTTATATCAATGTATTTTATGTAAATTTTCTCTTATATTTACTATTACAAAGATGTGATTTATATGTGGTATAATTTCAAGGTCAATACTTTCTGTACATATCAGTAAATAATGTGGTAAAGTGTATTTGTGGAATGTATGTCGCTAACAGCTTGCAATGGAATTGTTGTTCTTGATGCTTGGAGATTATTTAACAACATTTTATGAATTATCCTTGGTTGTTTTTTTTACCATTCTGACAATCCTTCTTGCTATACAGCTGGAACTCTTTCAAGAAAATCAGACAAAGCAGAGGAAAGTACCTAATATTTTGTTTGACAAATTTATGCAAATAAGATGGCGGAATAAGTATGACCAACACATTGTAAATTCTTCTTGGTTGTTTCTTTACCATTCTGACAATCCTACTTGCCGTACAGCTGGAAATCTTTCAAGAAAACTAGACTGAGGACAAAACATTTACACAAGTTTGTTAGGTAGATTATGCACTGTTTTCCTTTGTCTCGCCCATGATATATCCTGTGAGCGTAATGCAAAAGATAGACAAAATTTAATGTTCACTGCTTCATTTCAAACACTGAAATTCCTCGTCTAATGGGAGTTTACATTTCACGTGCATTTCAGGGACTATGTTTTGAATTAAGTTGTCAGTTAAGAATCTGCACAGAAAAAATATCTGAAATTTAATTCTTTGGAGAATCAGATTTCTGACATTTTAAATCTCTGTAGGTAGACTGTAAAATATGACACTTTAAGATTGGCTCAAAGAAGTGTAAACTCACAAGGTGTTTTAAATCTCTCTCTCAAACACACTTTATCAGCAGTTCATATGCTTGTCAAGAAATATGCATATTGAATTTATATGTGTTTGTATATTTGTGTAAATTAATTTGAATTTTTCCTAATCTTAAATAAATTTGCTCTCAATATTTTTGCTCCAGCATTCTAATCCTTTTACCTGATCTTGTAAATATATCAGATTCATTTCTGTAACAATATGTCTTTTCATTAATCTCTTTCTGAGATTAGCAAAAATAGTAAGATTTAAGACAAAATTTTACATTGGATTTATATAATTACTTTATATCTGTTAAACTGCACCTCATTAATTTTTAAATAAGTAGTTTTAAAATATGTTTATGTAAATTTTATTCCTTTTGCCAATATGGAAAATGTGTTTTGAATGCAGTTATTCAAGAACTGAAGTTTTCAATAGATTTAGCTTTAATACTGAATTATTATGTTATTTTGGAAGACTCAGAGAACGTGAATACTTTAAATGGTATTTTCTACCTTACAATCCCTTCCTCACAGACTTAACTAGTAGGAGAAACAAAAACTAGAGACCATGAGATCAACAAGAACATAAAGGCAATCATTGATGAAGAAAGTTCCATGAGTATAGTAAGGAGTTGGCTGGAACAGTAAAAAAACAAAGGAAACTAAACTTACAGGTAGCAAGTGAAAGAACATCAGAAAAAGTGCAGGGATTTTAAATGACTTTTATGTCTGAAACAAAAGTGGATTTCTTAAATTTTAGACTTCATGGCAGATGTAGTTGAATATCTTTTTCTTCTGTTAAATAATACCACCAGTTCTAACTTACATGGCTTAGACCCACCATTCTATACATATTGTAACAAACCACCATCATTCCCTTCATATTCCACTGGTGAGTTGTAAGTTCTGCTCAAGCAGCTTCCACCCATGAACAGCTGCTTTCCCGGTCACTACAATCTTAACTGGTTCAAGTCTAGGACTAGCCATTATATTCCCCACATGTCCACATAAATGGTGCCTCTTACTCTGTAACCCTCTACCTTGGATGGCTCTTAGGTCATGTACAGGGTGATCATTATAGTAAAAAAGAAAATAAGTTTTTTGTTTCCATAAAAAAACATTACAGATTCCTGAACATATTTCTTTTACTCCTTTGTGTGTCCCCATTATTCAAGATTTTTCTATATCTTTTCACATCATTATTACAGAAGTTTTACCTACATATAATAATAATTGTTGTTGCTGTATTGGTAACTTTACTTATATGGTACTCAATCAGAACATGAATGATCTTTCCCTATCAGTGCCTCCACTGCATGAATTTAAGCAGGCTTCTAGATTGACAATTGGGTTTCACAGTTTTACTGTCGAACTAGCAATATACAACTGTATGTTCTAATAGTATCTTTTCTTTCACTTCTCACCTGTGGAACACCTTTCCAATTTCTTGCTTCTCTGCCATCTACAATTTTCAATCATCATCTTTTCTCTTCCAGTTACCTTTCTTTTATTGCCTTTTTTCTCACTTCTCCTCACTCAAGATATCTCATTCTCTTTCACCCCCAGTAACCACTTATTGCCTTGCTTGGTGTTAAATGATTTAAAAAATATATACTTGTAAAATTTGCAAAGAACAGGTTTTCAAATGTGAAATTTCATCATTATTCTAAATGTGAATTTTTAAGTATCTATGTATGCAAGCATGTATGTATATATGTGTTGATGGCATGTATGTATATATGTGTTGATGGCATGTATGTAAATATGTGTTGATGGCATGTATGTATATATGTGTTGATAGTATATATACCTATGTCTTCACATTTGTCTTTATGTAATTATTGCGTGTGTGTGTGTACACAAATCAGAAAGGGGATAAATGAAAAAAATTAAAGGAAAAAATATCATATTAAAATTGGAAATAATATACCTGGAACTAATGATGAGAATAATCCAGAAGTCAATTTACATTTCTGTTGGATAAAAATAATAAGAATGATGATCTTAAAAGAAAACTGGTGAATTCTGCATTTAGTCAGTAAAATATATACTAAAAGAATATATACTTAGTATTAGAAAGAGACAATTAAAAATTCTACAGCACATAATTGATGGATCCTTAAAGATGTTACAAACAGACAAAGATGGTACTTGAGTTAAAGGAACAGCAACACAGGCATAGATGAAAGAAAAAGAGGTTTGTTGTAAAAGAATACATGACTGAAAGACAGGGAATCAAGTAACAAGCTAGTAATTTCCAAAACAATTCTGCCAGGTATATCCTGTGCACAATATATATATCTACTGATAAAGTCAGTCCAAAATAGATGATAGGGAGAGTGGGACATTCCATTACAACAATAATGATGAAAGAAGGCTTGGAAAATTTGACACTCACAGGACAGATTGAAGGCAAGAGGTACAAAGGAAAACAGCAAATGACCTACCTAATGAGCTTGTGTAAATGGTTGGCAGAACAGGTATTAGGATAGGTAGCAAAAAAACAAACTTTACTTAGAGCTACAAATTAAAGAAACTTGTGGAGAGTCATGATTGTCTATGTCCTGATAGGACATAGATGATGATCAGCTTATTTGAAGGAGCAAATGATCTAAGAGTTATTGGCTTGCAAAGTGAAATTTGCATCTTCTTCCATGTGCTATGTCCCTTCAGGATGTAGGCTACCATGGCTCTCCAAAATTTCCTATGCTTGCAGCTCTTAATAAATTTTGTCTTTTTGTTCTTTCTCTTAAACCTTGTTCCACCATCTATGTACTCACGCTCATTATGTTATGTGTTGTTTTCCTCTGTCCCTCTTGCCTTCAATCTATCCTTTGAGTATTAGGCTGTGTTCTACTTCTGGCCAATTCTGTTTCATTCACTTCTGTGTTAATGACAGTGGAAAAGACATGAATCTACTTTCCTCCAACTATGGGTTAAAGTGCAAGTTATACTGGGATTTCTTGCCTGGAGTGGCAAATAATCTAAGAGAAGGAAATCAAACTGAAGAGGAATCAGTGATCCTTGAAGGTATCTTGTCCCAGACACAGCACAACTACTATAGCTGCCATATATATGGTGCTCCTATGACCTAATGACTCATGATGATCAGCCTATTTTGATTTATAAGCATTTGGAACTCTTCAAAAGCAAGAGTTAAAAAGTTAACCATTTTAATTTTGCTTAAGCTAATAGAGTTTTAGTTGAAAAATCTAATGAATGTTGATATCACAGAAGTTTTAATATGATCAAATTTCAATTTGTTCTTTTCCACAGCTAAAAATCTTGCTTGAAACAAATTTGCCACATGAAATGATTTTCTGAATGCTAATGTCAAGAAAAGTTTTGATTTTTTGGCTTAATTTTCTGCTATCTAATTTACATCAGTCAAATTTTTATTGAATGTAAGTAAATATTTACTTTTTTTCCCTCTCTAATATGGGATCAAAAGAATTTTATTTGTGGAACTCACTATAAACCCAAACTTTTTTTCTTCTTCGTGAGAATGTAATTACAAGATTTTCTATTTATCAGGTTTATTTATGTGGATGCATTTGAATGCAATGTTTCATTACCTTCAAACACACACACACACACACACACACATATTGTGCACAAATCTCTTTTACCATTTGGCATAGAGAGATGATTAAAACTATTTCAGTGTATCTAGGTGTAAATTCGCATGTAAGAATTTATTTAAAAATTCCATATATGGCGGATTCTCCCATAATATTCAACATATGAGGGTCAGCAACTCGGTTCCTAGGAACTGATAGCCAGACACCATCTTCTTGGGTTAATGTTTTCTGCAGACATGAAGTAGAAAGATTATATTGAATCAATTGCTAGGTCTGTTGCTAGGAAAATAGGTTCACTGTGTCATGATAGACAATTTTTCTCTCCAGAATCTTATTTTACACATTTATAAGTTTATCATTCATCCTTGTTTTGAATATTGCTACTACATCTGGTCTGGTGCTATATATTTAGAGATTCTTGATCAAATCCAAAGAAGAATCTGCAATGATATTGGTCCTGACCTAGCATCTTGGCTTCAGTCACTTTCCCACTACTTAATATTCTCATCCTAAATGTTCTAATGGACTTTCCTCTATGGTACTTAGACAGTGAATTTAAGTCCCATACTAGACTGGTGGCTAGGTCTCATCATTTTACAGGTGAAATAACAATATAACTGTAAGTTCTATGCTAACAGTTTCTTTTCTTGCATTTCTCATTAGTGGAACTCTGTTTCAGCTTCTAGCTTTCCAGTTAATTTTGATCTTTAAAAGTTTAAATGCAATGCCAATTATTATCTTCTGTATACTTAATTCCTGTTTTCTTATAGTTCTCTCAGTTTTTGTTTCTCATATTTCCACCCACTCAGGGTCTGCAACTCAGTTCTTTATTGCCTTTCTTGGAGTGAAATGATTAAAAAAAATTATATCTAAAGGTTTAAGAAGATACAGAGAAGCTCATATACCTCAGCTTGTATGCATGGTCTTTTATAAAGCAAAAACAAAAGGCAAAATATAATATTTAAATGTACCAATAAAAGTGGAAACTATATTGTTTGTCAGAGAGTAGATCATGGGAGTTAAGGTGCTTAACCACTTTGGCATTGATTAAAACCTCAAAGACTTTGCCAAAGAGTGTTAGGAGACTGATAGGTTGGCATTTAGATATGTCAGTTCTTAAAAACAGGGACAACAGATGAGGACTTACAACAAGCTGGAAAGCAAGAATCAGCAAGGCAATAGTTACATAGTTTGGAGAGAATTGGAGCCAGCCCAGGAGTACATTCCTTTAGGACTACGACTGTTATCCCGTCACCACCATTTGCTTTATGAGAGTCTAATTAAAATTAGACGATATTCAAGTCAACATGAAAAGACGATAGTCATAGTTATGTCCTGAAGAAGGTCTACTAGACCGAAATGTCTGCTGTCGACATTGAAACAACATTAAAACAGCATACTTGCATATTCGGATTTTTGTTTTTCCATATATTTTTCTTCCTACTGTCGGCTCTACATCCACATATTTGCTTACATATATATATATATATATATATATATATATATGAATGAAATATAAAATTTCACACATTATGCAACAATCAGTTCAGTTTTCAATCAGCACCTGACAACAGCGTTGTGCATGAAATTCAGAGATGTGTAACTGGTCAGGAAAATATATATATATATATATATTATCATAGCGATATGCTACTCTGTTATTTCTGTTTCAGCAACATTAAACAGTTTAACCTTAATTGTTCAAGTTTATTAATTCTATACATTCTTTCAAAGACATTTTACATTTGTTATTTCAAGCCACTACTATTTCTTTCTGTTTGTAATTTTATTATAACCAATTACATTATACTTCATAACAAAGAGTTACTTTTATGACTTTCATTTTGTTATGGAATCTTACCCATAATAATAATAATGGACTATTCCATACTTAGTAAATACTGTGCCTCAGAAGTAGGCAAGGAGTCAGTAGTTCAAGTTGAGTCAAGAGTCGAGTTAGAGGCAGTCCGAAACAGAGTAGCGTTCAGACAATTACTGCATGACATTGGAATAGTGATACTGGTCAAGACTACATTGTACTCTATACTAAACCTGATTGTTCATACTAACACTTCTACTTCTCTGTATATATTCCTGTTTGTAATATATTTGTGTTATTCCATACCTGTGTTCAAGTTCTTCTTTATTGGTTCTACCTTGGACTATCACCGTGTTACAAGGAACTGGACCATAACACATTTATAACTGGAAGTAGCGTCAAAACCCTGCACTGTTGTAACACTCTTATGCCATCAAACCAGCTGCTATGTGAGGGACAGGATGAGAAGAAGAAGAAGATGGGGTAGTTTCTGGACCAATGACCATCAGCAGCCAGCAGTAACCACCAGCAATCATTAGGGACCATCAGCAATCAGCAATCATCAGTGACCTGCAATCACCAGCAATTATCAGCGAACAGCAACAATCACCAGCAACCAATGACCAACTGACTCCCGCCAGCCACGTCTTCTACTTAACCACTCAGTGATTCAGGTTCCACTCCCTGCTGCTCATCATCTCATAGATCACCATGTTTTCAACTGCCTACCCTCAGCTAAGACTGCCTGCTAGTACCACCTCAACATGCTGTCTATTGACCTTCGCTGACTGCCTATCATCCCATAACACCTCTAAAAGCAGTTTTGTCTTCATCTCCTCGTTACCAACAACTGTCTACCCTGGGTTATGACTGCCAGCTAATACCAACCCAATACACTAACTGTCTATCAACCTTTGGCACCACTCAAATCGCTCCAGTCATCATCAACTCTTGACACATCTAAGATCAACAGTCAACTACTAGCATGACCACCCAGGGTATTTGAAACATCTGGATTCTTTGGCTGTAATTTCCTGCCAGTAATAAATTTTGGCATATTTTATCTAAACTCCTTGCTCTCAGTATCCTTGGCTTAGCCTGTGTCACTTCTTCAATCTTAATGTTTGTGGAGTTCATCTAACATTGATATTCAGAATCCTTACCTATATATATACATATATTAGGAAATTTAATGACAAAAAGGAAAAAAAATCTTTCATTTGATGCATTTCATCCTTGATTAATGTGACATTTATGTTGATATAGCTACAGAAGGTAGGGATGCTGAAACTTTTAATTTATTTTTATGTGTTTGAGTATATAGCCTACCCAATTTCCTTTAGTTTCTTTTTGTCATATCACTTTTATTATTAAATATCCCACATTGTGATAACAGAAGATCTGCCAAGAAAGGTGAAAGAAGATACTAGACATAAATTTAGAGTGGTTGATCTAGCAATTAAAGCACTTTCTATACACTTTCATCACAGCACATTGCTTTCTCTTTTAATTAAAGAAGCAATTTTGAAATCAAAATTATGGCCAGGCTTATTATGTTGAGCAACTAATGCACTGAATGTGTTGTTTTGTAAAAGATCCCTTTTGTATTCATATCATCTTTTATTTAAATTCCTTGAAATTTCTCCCATGTATTCCTTATTTTTATCATATATATATATATATATATATATATATATATATATATATATTCAAACATATATTGTTAAATATTTCAGACAATGAATGTCTATTATGTTTTAAGATGAGCTTTTCTAAGTGTTGTATAATGGCTTTAGTTTCAAGAGAAAATAATGACAAAAACTGTCTAATATTTGGATATTTCTTTATTATATTGGTCATCAAATTAAGCTTTCAGCTCACATGAGCATCATCAGAGTGGTCATATGGACATTACAACAGAGAAACTAAAGCCATTATATGACATTTGAAAAGGCTCATGATAAAATATAATAGACATTTGTTGCCTGTTATATTTAGCAATATATGTTTGAACAGTGATCTGTTTCCACTATATATATATATATATATATATATATATATATATTATATATCCAGATCTGCAGAGAACATGCTACATTATTGATAATGACTTACCAGTTTCTCATTACCATCTCTTGAGATTACTGAATCTTCTTGTCAGTGTTGGAGGTCTTGCTCCTTCTTCATGTATCCTATTTATCCAGTTACTGTCAAACTTCTCGATCTGTTCATACATACTTCAACAAGGTAGTGTACTGTTGATGAATTGTGTTAAAAGCCACTGGTGAATTTCAGGCCCTGACACAGCTTCTGACTAGAGAAATTGGATCACTGCCCTTTCTTACTCCTTTGTGCACACTGTTAGTGGAGTGGGCATGTTTACACAGTAAAAGCAGCAAGAAAACTGTTGTGATCAAGCTTGAATTTTGATCACATGATCATAGTAGTGCTAAACATAAGCATGCAAGAGCAGAAGGCAGTCTGACAAACCAAAAGTTATATTATAGTAAAAGTGTGGATAATTTTTTACTTAACCTTATGTGTGTATATATATATATATATATATATATATATATATATATATGTTGTAGCATACCTATTGTTGATAATAGGTATGTCCCCATTCACAAAAATACACTAGTAAGTACTGCATGTTGGTCTGCATGTGAGGATACATTGCAGAAATCACTAGACTCACTTATCACAGTTGACTACCTCTTCTATACGCCACTGGTGAATCTTGTATGTGTTTTTCTTGTCCTAAGTATTATCATTCATTACCAACTTTCATATTGTTATAAAATAAAATAAGACATATCTCAGCTGATTTACAGGCAAATAAACTAACATACTCAAGAGCGAGAGCCGGATGTGAATGGGAGAAGGCCCTGTCACAAAATGACCATTATCTTTGTTTATGCATGTTCCTGATGTACATGTTCCGGTTGAAAAATAAAATAATATTTTAAAGTGTTTTTATTTTTCGACCAATAAAAATGCTTCGTTTTTCAAGCCTGTTAAGCCATAAAAAAACGCCATAAAAGGGGTCACATGGAAGTACAACAGGCAGTCAACAGGAAGCCAGGGAAGAGACCTGTCACGGTCAGGCTGAGCGGTCAGCAGTGTGAACTACTATGAGATATCAACCCAGATCCGAAACCGGCTTATGAACTATACCACAAGGTAGCTGTCCCAAATCTACACGTTCCTGTTGAAATAAATCATGTAAATCTATTTCTGCTGTTGTCGTATTTCTTTCTTGCAACCATATGCTTGTCTATAACAATATGATTATTCTATTCGGTAACCTTCCCTAGGTTACAACATATGGATAGTCCTGTGTTATTTACGGTGATGAGTTTGTTGATTTTCAATTTTAATTGGTTAATCATGTTTTTACCAACCTTTTTGAAATTTGGTGTGATTGTCCAGTATTTGTTGCATCTTTGAATAATGATCCAATTTATTTAATATGACAAGTATATTGCTTTTATCTGCTTTTTTAATGATTATATTGTTGTGGCTACCTAGCTCTTTAGCAGCAGTTTTTTGTTGATTTGATAGAAGTTTGGACATATTTTTCCCTCTGTCATGCCTATCTTTCAATGCCTCAGCCTTGAGTAAGTCCTGGATTTCTGGTTTTATATTTATCAGTTGATGTTCTTCAAATTTTTATATGTTTTGGTACAACATTTCTATTTCAGTTTTTTTTTTTATCCAATCTATTATATTTTTTATAGAGGTGACAATTGGATCCACGGTTGAGTAAATCTTTTTCATTGTTTGTTACTTTATAGTTGAAGACATTTATAAACTTGTTATGCAATAACACAGGACAAGATAGCGTAATATTCCTTAAAATAATTGGTGACTACAAACCAGGATACATGTATGGAACTATAAAAAAATACCTAACCCTCTCCATCCTATCATATCCCAAATCCCCACTCCTGTTTACCAACTAACCAAAGTTATTAATCAACTAATTACACCATACATTCCCAATAAATACAGCATAAAATCAACACACAAACTACTGCAAATTCTAGAAAAATTCTAAAAACAAAAAAAACTAGTAATGAAATTATTGCCTCATTTGATGTTGGAAGTTTATTCACCAAAGTCCAAGTCAGGGAAACAATGGACAATATTATAAAGAATATTTACAATAATCCATCTCTCCCTCCATTAAAAATTTGTCCTAGTATTTTAAGGAAATTACTCTAGATGTGCACTACAGAAGTTCCTTTCTATGACCATAAAAATAACATAACTATGTAATGATGTTTCTATGGGTTCCATTATAGTATCAACATTTAGCAATTTCTCCATGACTAACCTAGAAAATATTGTCTTTAATACCACAATAAATCCTTCCATTTACCTAAGATATGTAGATGGCATTCTCATTTTAGTCAAAGACATAGATGAAATGCATGAACTACAAAAAACTTTCAAAACTCTGTACTTAAGTGCACATACAATGACAATAAAAATTCCATTTCTTGATGCATTGATAGACACTAATAATAATACATTTATGACCGCCCCATTTAAAAAGAAAAAATCTAGCATATACATGTGCACTCTCAACTATTAAAGCGAATGTCCTAACTATTACAAAATAGCTATTATACAAAACATAATAAACAGTGCAAAAGCAAACACTTCAGCAAGAAGGATTTTCTATACTGAATTAAAAAATATTAAAGAAACCCTCATTAATAATGACTTCCCTAATTACATTGTTGATGAACAAATTAGAGAAGCTATTGGGAATATTAACATAAATAAAAATGAACATAATGCATCATCAAACAACTATACAGTAATCAAAAGCATTCTATAAGCAAGAGGAAAAAATCCTAAAAAGACTCATAAACACTAATATATCCCCCCACATGGATCCAAGTAAAAAAATAAAATTAATTATATACTATACTAAATTTAGTACAACCAACCTGATCATCCAAAACAAATAATTCTTCCCCATCAGCATATATATATATATATATATATATATATATATATATATATATTTTACAATGAGAGTCACCATGTAGCGAGTTATGTTAGGAGGCCATATGTTCGTACAGATGAGGGAGATAACTATTAGCCCTAGCCTTGAATAGGTTAAGATTGTAGTGATTGGCAAATCATCCTGTTGGGAGTTGATTCCATAGGGCAGTGGTTCATGGGAAGAAACTGCTCAAATGGAACTTACTTCTCACTGCTGGAATACGGAAGGAATGTGCATAGTTTGCTACTATGTCATGAAGGTTTGTTTGTCATGACCTGGGAATGTAGTTCATCAGAACACTTTCTATAGAATTAGCGGTAGTGCAGTGAGAGGCTTGCCATGTCCACCTGTGGGACAGGGGTTGAAGGGTAGAGAATAATTCTTAACCCACAAGGGCTCAGAGACACTTTTGAACTCTATCAAGGCTGGAGAGTGAGTCTTGGCAGCCACTGCCCAGATATGTCAATGATACTCCATTTTTGGCCAGATCCTTTTTTTTTTTTGTGTGTGTGTGTGTATAGGTGTCGCTAAATTATCAATACAACTTGCACAGTTTATTGTGTCCATTACATTGGTGGAGTAATGGATAGCGGCTCGGATTGAGGAATCGAAGAGTTGAGTTTGAATTCCAGTCGAATCCACTACATTCACTTACATGCTAATACCCTTGGGAAAGGTATGAATCCTTTTCTTCTCCCCTTAGCTATGGGTAAATAGCAGGAAAGACCAGGTTCTATAGCCTTGGATGGCAACTGGTCTACTGCAGAAAAGAAATGGCAACCTACTTTGGGCAAAAGTATGCCTCGTCAGTCATGTATCGAAAGATACATGATCACTTATGCATGTATCACACACGGCACATAACTGACTGACTGATAGTTACTTTGGTTATTAAAAGAATTTGTTGTACGGAAATTGTGTTACTTGCAATCAAATGTTTTTTTTCCTAGCAGGATGGGGCACTAACTCATTCTCAAACTGGTAGACTGGAAGAGGTCATCTGGTTCTCTGAACATCCAGGTGACCTGCAGACAACTTCTTCTGGGGCTACATTAAAGATGTAAATGAATATCTCTCAGGCAAGGTATGTGAAGGAAAACTGTCGGCTGCTCAACTGTGCAGCAATCCCTCAATCACACCTGGTCATGAGACTGATGATGAGGATGATGATAGACGTGACCAGACAAAGATAGGTAAATAGATATGAACAGATGAAGCTAGACTGATAGCGATAAACTAAGCATTTACTTTTTGCTAATTTCTCCTATGTGTGAGTAGTATAGTAGATATCATCGCAGAAAGTGAAATTTGCAAGCTAAGTTCATATTCCGACTTATTCTGTTATGTTCACTTTCTGTTACATTCTGTGCTAATAGGAATATATACTTGAAAAACACAGTGGGTAAAATAAGTAAAGGTTTATTATAAAAAAAAATACAATAAGAATAAAGGTAACAGTTATGCACAAGGTCATTGCAAGTCAATCCAGTAGTGAATGCTACTATTGGAAGGTTGGTATTTCTCACGTAAGTCTGAGTCGTACTCAACAGATCCCAGCTAGACTCTGTAGTTTGTTGACTTAGCAGAGTAGACTGGGGTATCTAACTTTGAGTATCACTCAGTCTAAGAGAAGGAAAACTCTGACTTCAAAAACCATGGAGTAGGCAATAGAAAACCACTCCACCATCTTTCACAAGAAGCAATGGCACTGAATAAATAATAAAGAAAAGGGATCTATGGAGAGTCATGGTCATCTATATGCTGAAAGGATATGGCATTTAAAAAACATTCGGACATGTAAGTTAAGATTTTCAAACTAACAATGGTGTCCAGGCTAAGTTTGTTATAAAGAGAAGAATACTAAAACTTCTCTTATCTCTTTACACATATTGCATAGATATTTTTGCCTCTGAGTTCTGTGATTACATTCTTAAGTTTTAAGTGTGCAAGATGGCTATTCACTATTTGGTTTGATTAGACAAAAAAGAAGAGAAACAAAAAAAAATGTATTTTTTTATCAAATATTTTGGTTTTATGCGTGAGAGTGAATAAAGACATTACAAAAGTGTAGATTCAGTAAATGAATATTATGCATATAGATAAAGCATCAAAACAATTTTAAGCAGATTAAATATGAAACTAAACTCTAGATTCAAGAGAGTGCCACAAGGGAGAGAAATGCGATCTGTTGTTTACATGGGGGAGCCAGATTGTCTGGCTAAGGTTTTATTTTATAAATTTGTTTTCTTCTCCTACAAAATAAAAATAGAAAAAGTAAGACTTGTACAAAGAGAGAGTAAATTTATGGGTTACATTATTACAAGAATTATTTTTCTTGACAACATTTTGGGATGATTCAGCTGCCAGTTAACAGAGTTTGTAAGATTCTGTCTGCTGAAAAAGATTATTAAAAAATTTACAATACAAAAGATTTTAAAAGTATATAAGTAATGAGAAATGCAATGAAACCCAAACACATGAATATATTAAATATATATACCACATAGATCTGTACTGTGTCTATATACCTTCCTTTTAATTTTTATATTAATGACAATGATCATGAAATTAAATAATATGATATATCCTATTATGTTCATAAGATAAAGTCATTAATGATATTAAAGCATCAAGGTTTTGCCCAAATTATGTTATATTAAAGATAGCTACTTATTGATTACAAAGCTTGAGAAACAAAGGAATAATATCAATAACATGCATAAACATTATGACTAGTCTTTCCATATTTCTGCAATATTACTGGGCTTGGTCTGGAATCTCAGTTTGAGTCACTTTTCCACTGCTGTAACACAGACTTCTTTTGCCTATTTTAAAAAAAAAATTCCATGCTCTTCTGATGAACTTTTTTCTAGGATACCTAGACTTTATGAAATTAAGCATACTAGGCAGGAGGTGGCAAGTCTCTCACTGCTCTATTGCTACTTCTATGAAAAGTGCTCAGATGGATTGTATTCCTTAGTTCCAACAGGGCTAACCTTCATGACTAGAACCTGTCATGCTACTTACATAAGAGAGCAAATCACCCACCTTCCCTCCACATTCTTTGGTGAGAAGTAAGTTCCACTCAAACAGATTCTTCCTGTGAACCATGTGTCTGTGAAACAGACACCCAAGAGGGTGTTTCCCTGATCACTATAATCTTAACCTGTTCAAGTCTAGAGTTAACAGTTATCTTCCCTTCCTATCCATGTAACCCCCTCTACTTTGAATGGCCACAGGGCCTTCTACAGGGTAAAACTTATTGTTAAAAAAAAAACTAGATTGTTGGCAACATTATTTTAAAGTTGAAATGGCTGGATATAACTGTAAGTTCTATGCTAATAGTTTCTTCTTACACTTCTTATTTGTGGAACTCACTTCCAAATTCTTGTTTCCCAGTCAACTTTGATCTTAAAAATTTTAAACGCAATGTCAGTCATTATCTTCTGTCTTCTTAATTCTTGTTCTTTTATTGTTCTCGCCTCTTAATAATGTCCATTTTTTCTTATATTCATTTACATGCAGTAATCCCTTTCTTCTCAGTGACTTTATTGTCTTGCTTTCGGTGGAATGATTAAAAAAAATTAACAACTGCGTAATAGATATTGATTTAAATTATATAACTACTTACCACATATATTCATGTAACATGCAACTTTTGAAGACCTAATTTTGAAGCTATTTTTAAGGAGGTCACATCATACATGAGATATAAAATTAGTGTATGTACTGCTGACTCTGGCTATGCCACTGACCAAACTATATATCTATTTACTGTAGTTAAAATGTGCAGTTGTATTTAAAATAAACATGATTTTGATAAAATTGATGTTTTACTTAACTTTATCCTATAATAATTCATATAATATTCACATATTAGTATCATATTATAAAAAGAAACAGCGAATATGCATCTTTTTCACTATTTATGTTCATAAGACGTTTAGCTCTTTCTGTTCTGTTCTTTATGCTTGTACACATTCACACAGTGAGTATAATGTTACTAACAATACTTTTAGCATTTTCTTTTATTTTTTAATTTATTTAACTAGAAGATTGGATAAAGAAATAGTGGAAAAGAAGTTAGTCTATTGTAATTTGGTTTCTTCAAAAAGGAACTTGCATAATACATGTGATACATGATAAAATTTGGGGGTCACATGATATGCAAGATCACACGTTATAGGAGTATATACAGTATTTATGATGCATCATCATGGATATCTCACATGAGGGCTCCAAGTTACCATATCCCAGTAAACTGCTTCAACTGGTGGGCTAAACTCACAAGCGGGGCTGGTATTAATGCAGCACCTCTGGGTGTAGGACTTCCTTAACACAGGTCACTGGCCAGGGTGGAAGTGTTCCTACAACAGCCACATGTTCATGAAACAAAGCAAGCCACCAAATTTGAGGTCATTAGCTGTTGTCTAACCTGGAAAGAGATGGGCTCTACCAGGTTAAACGCCCAAGACATGCCACATGAGCACTCCAAGAAACAACCTTATAATGGATTGGTCCCAGCCTGAGTTACCATATACGACTGCGACAGATGGAGGAAACTGGTGTAGAGCTCAGCATGTCAGTGGTCCAATGATTCCTTTGGGGTTAAGGGCAAAAGTCAAAGCTATCATGGGGCAATGTTCAGCAAGTTTGACTTGCAGGACATTACTCCAATACTGAGGTTAATCCTTAATCAAGTGCGCACAATTGTGGCATTGTGCCATATGAAGCTATTTTTTTAGCATGTACACGGTGCGATGGGTAAATTGTCGTCATTTATATTTTCTTTATACCTACAGGGTGCGATGGGTAAATTGTCGTCATGTAATAATTTTCTTTGTACCTACGGTGTGCGATGGTTAAATTGTCGTCATTTGAGATTTTCTTTATAGCTACAGTGTGCGATAGGTAAATTGTCGTCATTTTATATTTACTTTATACCTACAGGGTGTGATGGAAAAATTGTCGTCATTTTATATTTTTAATTTTGCACATGTTTGTTGTTTGTTTTTGATTTTGTTGCCTGCACAGTAGAGTAGGGTCAGTTGGGCACCATCTGTGAGAAAAAGACCACCATGATTATTATTGTTATTATCATTATTATTATTATTATCATATCTTTAGTATATAGAATGTCCCAAAATGAATTTGTTGGAGTAAACTTATGTAAATATTTTGTTCTTTATGTCAGCTTCATTCTTGGGCACATGAGAAATACTATATATATATATATATACACACACATATACATGGTCTGTTACACAAACACACATCTATCTATCTATCTATATATATATATATATATATAGGATGCAATGGATAAATTGTCTACATTATACAAAAGTGAAAATAACATCTCATTTTAACACATGGTACAGGATGCGATGGGTAAATTGCCATCATTTTATATTTTTAATTTCTGCATATGTGTATTGTTTGTTTTTGATTTTGTTGACTGCAAAGTATAGTTGGGTCAGTTTGACAGTGTTTACTGAGAAAAAGAGCACCATGATACAATACACTTTGTCAGAAATTTGGAAGCATCATGATGTACTGCTTGTCATTTGTGCTGGAATCTCCAATACAAATATTTCAGAGTGTTTGGGTGTCAATCTAAGGACAGTGCACAGGATTTGGAAAGATTTGGATGAATCTAATGGTGATTATGAAAGTGTTTGGAGTGAGAAATAGTGATGCCAATGTTATGCCTCAATTCATCTTACCATACGGCTCAGACTCAACACAGAGGCCAACATCATATGTCATGAAGAGGTAGTGCTGCATTGGGTCAAGAGGGTGGGTGCTGGAAGACCATATGTCTGGCAACAAGACTCTGCACCATGCCACGCAAGCAGGAGAACTCAGTCATGGCTGTCATACAATTTCTGAAACCACATAACTCCTTACATTTGGCCACCTAACTCCACAGACTGCAACCCCCTTGATTATTATGTATGGGGCACAGTTGAGTGAGAGACCTACAAAACTCCATGGAACACCAAAGATAAACTAAAGGCAAGTATTATGGCAGCATTCACCAACTTACACAAGGAGACCATCCAGAAGAGATGCAGGAGATTCCAAAGTCATCTGGAGGCCATGGTTGAAGCCAATGGCAATTTTATTGAATAAATTTACTCATTAGTATTTAAAGATATGCTTGTGTAATTTTGGTAAATATATCTGTTAGAATAAGATATGAGAGTTATTTTAATGTTTGAATAGTTCGGATGACAATTTTACCATCACACCCTGTATGTGTGTATATATATATATATATATATATATATAAATAAAATATATATATGACAAGATAAAATAAATGTTTATACACTTTTATAACATACAGCTCAAATCAATTTACATTCTTTTTAAATTTACACATGGATATTACTAATATCATCCAGGCTTTGCCTTACACAAAGAAATTTCATCCTGAAATGCTGCTTGAAGTGTGAAAATACAGTTGAAGTTCAATGGCAGTATCAAAGATTTTCATTCAGATGCACCAACATATCTAACAATGTCATGAATTAGAGACAAGTTTAAAGCTGATGGTACTGTACACAATATTTTTTTGTTTTTTTTAATCACTTCACCCCAAGCAAGGTTTGAATGCCACTTGTTTGTAGGGTGTACAAGGAGTGAAAGTGAGAGAAAAGACTGTGCATAGGGAGGATTATAAAAAGAACAAAAGATGAAGGGGATTCAAAAAGATAAAAGATTGACATGTTTAAATTTTTGAAGATTGTAGTTATCAGGAAAGCGGGTAAACTGAAGGGAGTTTCACAGGTGGGAAGTGCAAGAAAAGAAACTGTTGGAGTAGAAGTGGCAGTTGCATCTAGCTATTTTAAAAGTAAATGGGTGGGACCTAGATGCCAATCTAGTAGCATGCTTAAAGTCATGTAGCCAAGGCACCAGGGAAAAAAAAGATCATCAGAAAAGTTGCCATGAAAATATTTATAGAAAAGGTAGAGGGAAGCCATGTTACATTGGTGAGAAAGTGACTGAAGTCAAGATGCCAAGACAGGATGGATTACATTATAGATCCTTCTTTGGAGTGCACAAGAATCATAACAGAAGTCCATGGATATCAACAAGCCCTGTGAAGCAAGAAAGTGTGATGGAAATTTTCTACAGAAATTCATGAAACCTATTGAAATGTTACTTGTGAGTCCATTTTGTCGGCATTGTCTGGATCATCAATTTTCAAACATGGAATAACTAAATATTAAGTGTGTGCATTTATAATAAATTACATATAGTTGGTTCTAGTAACTTGAATTATTTCTTGAGAATGTTTTAAAATGTGTGTACATTTTGTTGAGACATCCTGTATATATCTAATGAATTAAAGAATTTTATTTTTAATCCAATATACTTGTATTACTTCAAACATTATTTTTAGCAGATATCTGGATTTCAGTAGAACGTCCATTTTTTAAACAATGTTTATTTCATCTACCAGCTTGCACATTCAAGAAAACTTAATAAGGAGAGCCTCATAGCCAAACAAGTGATAAACATTTGAAGTAATAAACATATTTTAGATTAAAATAAAATCCATTTAGAAATTGCTTTGTTTACATTTCAGATATGAAACTGAGTAGATATGACTTTTGAAAAAAAAAATTTGAACAAGATGTGCTTTAAGGAGAATAGGTAACATCTGTACAATATTTTATTTTACCTAGCAACAAATATATATTTTACTGTATGATAATAAATATGTTAGATTAGTTAATGTTTGGCCTTTATTTTTTTATGTATATCTGTTTGTCCTTTCCCCACACTGAAATCTTTTCATTCTCTTTGACTCCCAGTAACCTCTTGCATTTTAGTGGTATTATTGCCTTGCTTGGGGTGAAATGATTAAAAAAAACAAAACATACAGTATGGAATAAAGCGTTTTTTAATACTTATATAATGCTCAAAATACAGTATTTTTTTATTGCTCTAATCACTGATGAAATTTTCTGGTAAGCAGTTTCTCTTCTACATTTTAAAGCATTATAATTGGAAACTGATGATTCTGCAACTTGGGATTTTAATTTAAGTGACAAGTTGTTGCCTTTAGAACACTTTTGGGCAATATGGTAAGATTCTGTTTCATTTACTTTCCAAATTCTGTGAGCAGTATGATTGGCTTTGATGTCCTGTTTAAAGTAATGCCTCCAAATTACCAGAATCTGCCATTATAACATTTGAAATGAAAGGTACAAGTGAAAAGTATTGGTAATATGATATAAATAATAATATTATTGATACAGTCAAATATAGTCATTAGATTAATGCATAACATTTAGAGTAAAAGTCTATAAAAAAATGAAAATACTTTTATTGTCCTTTTATGTACCATGAGTGATCATGGCTCTCCTAAACTTCTTCCTTGCAGCCCTGAGTAGTTTTTCTCCTTTTACTAAGTCTCCCACCCCACTATTCTGCTCTTCATTCACACAAGCTCATGAGGTAGGTGGCTCCCAGCTCCCCACTCTCTTGTCATTGATATACCCAGTGAAGGTTAATTTTTCTAATCCATCCTACTTCAAGGAATTTCAGCTGTCTATTCCTAATTTTGTGGATAATCATTATTTTTTTAAACTTTTTCTACTAATGTTCGCCCACTACAAGTCCCGAAAGCCACTCAAGGTAGAGGGCTACTGTGTGGAGCTGTATTAACATAAAAAAGGGCAAGAAGGGAAGTAGTAAAAAAAATTCAGAGTTCTGACTGGGACATTAGAAGTTAGAGTTGAAGTAGACTTTAGAACAAACCAGAAATCCAATTCTAAACAGGGAAGAAGGAATAAACCATTAGTCCTGTATAATAAACCAGGGGTGAATGTGAACTGGGTGATAAGCAAGTCTACCTACTCACTACTGGGAGAGGAAAAAGTAATTACAGAATAAAATTTCAGTGTTCGTGTGGAGACTCTAAATGTACAGAGTTGAAGGAACCAGGAACCCAATCTTAAACAGGAAACAAGTGATAAACCTCTACTCTTGTTAAACAAAACTGGGGAGAAGTTTTGAACCAAACAATAAACAAATCTCTCTCTTCCTATTGGGGGAGGATAAAAGATAAATATAATATATAGTGAAAAAAAATTCAGGGTTCAGGCAGAATGTTAGAAGTATAGAGATGGAGTAGCCTTTAGAACCAGAAACCCAATCCTAAATAGAGAGCAAGGGATAAACTCTACTCCTGTTCAAAAGACTGGGGAGTGTTATCTTCTTTAAGACTTCCTTATTGTTTACTCGCTTCATCCATGTAATTCTCAGTAGAACCACATTTTTGTTGTCTCCAGTTTTCTCATGTTCTATGGAGTGATTGTCCAGCATTCCATGGCATATAAGAGGATGGATATCACATAGCAATCCAGCACTAGTTTATTTGTTTCTAACAAAATTTTTCTTTTAAAACAAAATCTTTTGAACTTACACACAAGAAATATTTCTAAGTGCAGCCATTCATAATCTACATCTCTGTATTCTTTAAATAAAGTAACTGAAAATTTGTCATCTTATCACATTACAGTTTTGCTTTCATGAAATCAGAAGATTGAATATTTGATTGACTTGATCATTTGTGAATTATTAAAAAAAAAAAATTTTTAATTTTTGTGCATTCAGTAATAAAAATTGGAAGAGTAGTTTTCTGTATGTTTTTGAGTGTAGAAAGTAATGTTCTTATTCAGTGTTCTCGCCTCATGTGAGAAAAAATTCACTGAATTTATTTTTTCCTATAAAATTATAACTACATAGGATTTTCATTACATTATTTTCACTACATTGTTTCATTATCTTTTACAGTAAGATACAGAAAAAGGATACCATGGACTGAACATGTGACCAACGACAAGGTTTTGGATAAAAAGAAAACATAAAGGAAACTGTGAAGGTTAAGTTTTCTTATCCTTCCTTCCTCAAGGAATTTCAGTTGCCTCTCCCAGATCCTGTGCATAAGCGTTATTTTTTATCATCTTCTTTAAAACTTCCTCATTGTTTATATGCCTTGTCTATTAAATTATTCTTTACATTTTATTTTACATGCCTCTTTTATTGTCTTTCCTCCCCAGTAAAGTCTTCTCATTCTCTTTCACTCCAAGTAACCCCTTGCATCTTAGTAGCATTACTGACTTGTTTGGGGTAAAATGATTAAAAAAAAACATATATTAAGAAGAGGAAGTTGAAATTTAAGGGGCATGAAGGAGGAAGGAGGGCTTGGAAAATCTGATGCTCACAGGACTGATTGAGGAAAAGAGGGACAGAAGAAAGCAGTGTGTAACATACTTGATTAAATGTAAGGGTTTGGGAGAAATAACAAAAAGACAAAACGTATTAAGAGCTACAAGGTACAAGAAGAAGTGAAGGGCTATGATCACCTATGTCCTGAAGGGACATAGGACATAAAAGAAGTTTCTTTATCAAAATGTTAATAGTTTCCCCAAATATGGCATTAACTTTCACCTTTTACAAAGTAAATTGATAGTAAAACTTTTACTAATTTTACCTAATATTAAGTCTAAGAGCCACTCAAGATAGATGGTTACTGAATGATGTTGTATGAAGAGATAAGAAGTGCAGTGTTTGAGGTTTAGGAGCAATAATGTTTAACCTGAGACTCGAAGGGGTTAAGAGTGTAATGATTTGGAAAACATCCTGTTTAGAATCTGTTCCATAAAGTAGCAGTTCTTGGGAAGAAGCTGTCCAAGTGGAACTTCCTTTTGACTAATAGAATATGAAGATGTAGGTGGATAATAATTGTCTTCCTTTGGATTGCGGGTGGGGCTTTTGACATCATGTGTCTAGTGGTCATGTGTGAATTCAGCCCTTTTACAAAACTGGCTTTTTAGCAGTTTGCTTTCATTCGTGGAAAAGTTAACATCTTCCCAATTTCCTGAAGTACACACATGTCGAGAATGGCCATTATGTTCACTGTATTTTGCTGAGCAGAAAAGAGACCTTTGTCTCCAACTTTGACAAGGGACTTTATTTCACTTTGTCAGGAAAACCAGAGAAAATAAGACATTTGTGTTTATTTTTTTTGTACCTCAGTTCAGACATGCTTGTTCTTGGAGCAATATGTATATTCATCTCTTTTGGGACACGTGTGGATCATTGTAACATTTTTGTATAATATGTAATTAGTAAATGTTTTAATCATGTATGGGTATTTATCTCATATTTCATTTCTGTTTATTCAGTGCTAGTGTATCAATAGATACACTAATGCTAATATTAGTATCTGTTGATTGAGAAATGATCAAATATCTTTCCTAACACCAGGTTGCCAGTAAATTATGACTGCCAAATAAAATGATACTTATAAAGGGAATGAAAATGATTTGTCCCCATGTATTTAGCATGACAGGTCTTGATAGTAAAGGTCATGTAAGATTTGCTATGCCACATACAAAAGGATGAATCATCCCCATTCTCCTTCTATTTCATTAGTAAGAAGGATATTATTATTATTATTAATGAAATTAGATTCATATGTAGACAACCTGGACAAGTTGCAGTGCAGAATTTAATGAATAAATCTATAATTGATATGCAGAAGATTCGGTTTTGGTGTGCAGTCAGGATTCTTTGCAAAAAGAAAGAAAACAGAAAAATAATACTGAAATAATCCCAAAAGCATTTTTCTAATAAACCAGCTCAGTGACTATTTTATCTCTCAACAGTATGGAATCCTTCATTTTTTTTTTTTTTAAAAAAGATACAACTTTTTTATTTTTTTTTTATTTTGGCAAGACATTTGAAATTATTTACAATTTATTTATATAGTCTGGTTTGCATCAAGCCATATCCTCCTGTTTTTTGTTTCAACTGAATTATTTTTTACCAGATACCTAAACTATAATTATAAACTATACTTTTTGAAAGTGAAAAGGTTAATTTAAAGCTTATTTCATTCCCATATCAAAAAAAGGAGGTTTTTTGTTTTTTTAGCTTGTCAACCTTTTGCAGGTTATTTAAAGCCAGAAAATATTTTTAGATTGTAAGAATTTTTTAGAGATAATAATTATTTTTACAGATACAAGTTCTACTAATTAATCCATAGCTGGTGGAGAAGAGGTGGATTCATTCATTTCCAAAGTGTATTTGTATGTAAGGGAATATAATGAATCAAACTGGAATTGGAACTCAATTCTCCAATTTCATATTCTGAACTATTATCTGTTACATGACCATCATATCCAAAGTTACATCACCTGGTATTCCCAAGTGGTCACCCATTTAAATACTGACTAGGCTAGATGTTGCTTAACTTTGGGATTGTATGAGAAGTGGTATATGATCCTAAGTTGAAAATGACTTATGATTCCACTGTAGTATTAATATTATTAAATATTAGGGTGTATTAAAAGTTTGTTTTTATAGAGCTTTACTCTAAGGCTCATTTTCTCTACAGAACTCAAGGTTATCCATGCTTTGAAAATGGTTATTATTATTATTATATTAATGCGGATGTATGGAAAATATTTTAAAGATTTGAAAAACTTTCCTCAATAGTTTATGTAATATGCACAACTAAAGACTATGACTCCATTATATAAGTAATATTATTATTATATCTTTCCAGATATCTAAACTATAATTATAGACTATAATTTTGGAAAGTGAAAATTTTGCTGAAATATGCTGGAAAATGTCCAGGTCTTATCTGAAATCAAGAAATTGCAAAATAGTCACAATATATGAAGAAAATTATCTGTCAGTTTTAACTGACACCTTACACACACACATATACACACACACACACACACATAAAATATAATTTTGGAAATTGAAAATTTCAACAAATTATGCTGGAAAATTTTCAAGTTTTCACCTGAAATCAAGAAAATGCAAACTTTAAGCAAACTGGTTACAGTCTATAGAAAAAAATTATGTCAGTTTAAATTGACACCTTTTTTTTACATATATCAAAACTATATTATCATTCTATAATTCTGCTTGTTTTTTAGTTAATACTTACATTACATCCTGCCAATACCTAATAAATAATGGCTTATTCTGCTTTGACTGAAAGGAAATATGGAAAAGACATAACAGAAACACTGTTAGGTTTCAATGAAAGAAAGAATGAATAAAAGAAAAGATAGAGGAGACAATAGCACTTATGTGTTTTAATGTCTATTTTGGTGAAATAAAAACAAATCTTGTCAATTTTTAATCTTTTAAAATAATCTTCTTACTTCTATAAATAAAAACCTGCATTCATGTTTATGATTGTTATTGCAATATTTTGTTAAAGTTGTTAAGCTCAAAAATTTAACAATGCAATAGGGGATGTTCCAAGGGGATTTTTAATTTCCAGGGGCTTATTGATGCATTAAATTATAAATTAAGATTCATCAGTGTTATGGTCCAGGTTAGGACCAAGGAAGAACAACACGAGCACAAGAGTAGAAATAACAAAGGTATATTACACGAAATAATAATACAAGATATGGAAGATGTTAGTATGACTATCAATCTGGTTTGGAGTGAACTACTATCGGCTCGACTTGATTCATCCCTCTCTCTTCAGAGGCGTAGTATACATAGTGTTAGGAAGAGTTCATTCTGTAGTTATAGGTAAGGATCCATGACAATTAGGAAATTCAAATAGGGAAACTGTGAAATTTTTTTAAAGTTGTTAAGCTCAAATATTTAACAATGCAATAGAGGATGTTCCAAGGAGATTTTAAATTTCAAGGGGATTATTGATGCATTAAATTATGAATTAAGATTCATCAGGAAATTCAAATAGGGAAACCATTAAATTTTCACGGGCATTTCTAGTAAACTATAATTCTGCAAACTGAAAATGTCACTGAAATATCTTCTGAAACCACGAAATTGTTAACTTTATACAAAATGGTGACAATGCATGGAAAAAAGTAAGTATCTGTATCACCAATGTCCTCTTAATGTCAATTTAAACTGACACTTTCTTTTTTTCCATATTTCTAAACTATAATTGCAAACTCTAATTTTGGAAAGGGAAAATTTCACTGACATCTACTGAAGAATTTACAACATTTCATCTGCACTCAAGCTAACTGCTAGTAAGATGGTCATAATATACCAGGTGTAACAGCAAGATTGTCCAAATCCTGTAACAGCATAATTGTCCATCCCACAAAATGTTTAATATCTAAAAAACCACTAAAGTAATTCAGTTTCTTTTTTCATGGTTTTCAGATAAAACGTCTAGCCATCTTGACACCAGTTGTTGTAAGAATCACTGAAAAACCCTTTGAGTTATTCAGCTAGAAAGGGAACAGGTTAAATTCATTTTGTGCTTGAATCACTGTCTTCCCAAATGAGCAAAAAAGATCATTCAGGCCTTCAGTAATGGTGCTAACATTCATACTCTGGCTTCTGTCTTCAAAGTCCATTAAAGAACCATCAAGAGAATGATGAATAAGTTTTAAAAAGGGGGAACAGTAGAGAGGAAAACTGGATCAGGAGGTCACAGTAGGAAAAAGGATCATCATTTCAACTTAGAGCTAAGAGATCAATTAGAAATGAAACAACTCAATCCATAAGACATTTGACATGTGAGAGAGGAGCTTCACTTATGACAGTACAAAGAGCAGTGAAAAAAAAAACTTGAAAATTAAATGATACGTGAAACATGTGAGGCATCTTGTTACTCCAGGACAGAAAGTTAGAAGGTTAGAGAGGGTGAAGATCATCTTGAATAAGTTGGAAAACGATTTGGGAATAATATATATATATGTTTGAATTTTATTTCAATCCTTCATGAGCTTCTGATCTTTAATAATGAACATGTCATTTTCATTTTGTCACAACTCTTCTGTTAAGCTTGGAGAGTAATTATACATTCTTATTGTTCAATGGTTCAAAGCTTAATCTAACAATTGGACAATTTTGCTGTTACACCTGGTATGGAAGTGATGTGTCATTTTAAATTGACACCTTTTTTTCCCATATACCTAAACTATAATTTTCACAAGTGAAAATTTCACTGAAATATATTGGTAAATTTGTAAGCTTGCATCTGAAATCAAGAAAATATGAACTTTAAACAAAATGGTCACCATAAATGGGAAAAGAAGGCATTAGTTTAAACTGTCACCAAGAGGATATGGGGTAGAAAACTCTATTACATAGAATGTTGCCTACTGGAACTTAGATTCAACTCAGACCTCAAGTGAAACTTGTATATATAAACCATCCCTAAAGATATTGGAAAAATAGTTGGTTCCCTGTACTGCTCCAGTAAGCACATGACTACTCCTGCTATTCTGTACATTTACAAGAGTTAGACCAGAACAGACCAAAAATGAAATACTGCTGCCACATATGGGCAACAGCTGCCCAGTTTTCACTTTCCTGTCTTGATAGAGTCATTAAGCATCTCTGCACCCTTATGGGTGATAAATTATTTTCCATTCTACAACCCCTTTCTCACAAACAAAATGTCACATATCTCTTGCTTCACTATTCACAATTTCCATGGAAAGTGTTCAGATGAACTACATTATTTAGTTCCCCCAGTCCTAATCTTCACAGATAAGACCACCTTGATGTGCACACTGTAGTGAACCACCCCTTTTGTCTTTGTATTCCATTGATATGATGTAAGTTCCACTCAAGCAGCTTCTACCCAAGAACTACTGCTTTGCACAACTGACTTCCAAGTGGATTCTTCCCCGATTGCTACAATCAACCTGTTCAAGTCTAGGGTCAACCATTCTATTCCCCATATAGTTGCATAAAATGTTCCTCTTACTCTGTAACACTCTAATTTGAGTGACTCTTGGGTCTTCTACAGGGTTAACATTAATGTAAAAAATACAGAATATTCTTGACCTGTTGAAACTGTTAAATAAACCAATTTATGGAAAGCAAAAATCTGTCCACTTAACTCATTTCTCTTTATTTAGTATATGCCTACATTCATTATACCGTCACATTTCTGAACTAAAAAAGTATTTATTAGTATATATGTGTGCATACCATTGTTAATGGCACAGAAAGTGAGAACATTATGTAGGGTTCAAATTCTGGTTAAGGCCATTGCATTAACTTTCATCACACAAATACATTTGGAAAAAGTTTCTTTTCTTGCAGCAGAGGATTAAATAGCAATGCAGACTAATCTCTTTAGCCTTTGTTGGCAACCAGATTGGAAGATAACTAAATTTAAAATGAGTGGGGCTGGCAACTCTTCCCCATAAAAAGATAACTTGCTATGGAAATCACAACAGCAAAAATAGTGTGGTAAGGTTTTTGTGCAATACTCCACATGGAGGGAGCAAGACTTATCTGTATTTCAAACCAATTTTTGTTAGTACTTATTCATGACTTCATATTTATATATCTATGTCACTCATCACTTCTGTATCTTTTTTTGTTAAATCTTTTTGCATCCATGTACACAAATGTGTGTGTATATATATATATATATATATATATATATATGTATGTATGTATGTATGTTTGAGAATTCATTATATGGGTAAATATATATGTAAATGTCATTTTTGCCACTTGTCTGATTTAAAAGTTGATACCAACTGAAATGGGAATAATTGTACAATTTTGCAATTTATTTTTTTTTGTAGGGTGGGTTGTTGGTGTAAGCTTAAGGAAGTAAATGTTCTCCAACTTGTTCTTCCCATGTATGATATTTGGAATAAACTTTTGGCAAGAATGTTTACATTGTTATACTACTAAAAAAAAATAGAAATAAATGGAATAAAAAAGGAACTGGTCCGTTCTTGTTCATGAAGATTTTATGGTTTACTCGCCCTTTGGCTACATTTTAATTGGATTCAAAAGACTGGATAGAATGAAGTAAGAAAATAAATGAAAACAGAACCAAGTACAAAAAATAATTCAGAATATTCAAGACCTTTAATATTGCATTCTACAAAAATGTGTAGCTGTGTGTATATATATATATATATATATATATATATATATGTAATAGCTGGCCACTCATATTTGAGGATACCCGTCTATTAGGGTAGCTAGCCAATCCCTATTGCAGACGCTTGCTTAGGCACATTTTGTGCTTGTTCAACACCCACAGTGGTTTATACTGCAACGATGCTTAGCAGACCTTAGTTACAGTTTCTGGGGGAGAGTGTGTTATTCAGCATGATCAACAATCTGAACAAGGCCAACACACTCAAACCCTCAGTCACAATGACTTGTGACTGTGCTAGCACAGCTATCAATGACTGTCAAGGGTTCTGTCTACCTAATTTCGCTCACAAGGCTTGAGTTAACCTGTCATATGGTTTTCAGGCACTTTCCAAATGTGCTGCACACTGGGATTGTCCCCTCTCCAGACTGATAACATCAGGAAGTCTACTTCCTGACAAATCAACCTTGGTGAAATTCAAACCCAGGTCTCATGATCAGAAAGTGAACATTCTAACCACTTGACCACACACACACACATACATACATACATACATACATACATATATATATATATATATATATATATATATATATATATATATATATATATATATATATATAATAATTATTTGTTTTAAAATATGATTCCTTCTGGGCAAAGGAATCATATTTAAAAAAAAAAATAAAATGAAAATAAAATTTTAAAAAAATAATTATAATTTAAACTCTACTTCTGTATGGAGCACTGTTTTTTGAAAATAGAAACAAAAATACTAAAGAACCCTGGATTATTTACCTAACGTGTTCTTTCCTATTTTTCTACATACCTGCACACACACAGTTTATCAAAGATACTTTTTCAAAATTTGGGGGTGGGTCCCTAACACCAAAACAAGGACAAAAGTCCATATAAACATATGTCCACAAATCCTTCCCCTTTAAGTTATTAAGTTTAATGAAAGTTTATGGTACATGGCACTGTGTTGGCATTTAGACTAGGTTATATTTGTCATTCATGTACATTTGTGGCTTGTCTTTCTTCGATGTTTAACATGTGTAGTAGTGAGTTAACTGAGAAGAGTTCTGTTTAACAATGGTAGGATATATCATAAAAAGGCAGATATGATTTTTACATGTGGTCATGTGAATGGTTATGCCTGTATAAGATTGTGTTTTTAAGCCGAAGACAGCTATGTCATCCAACCTTTGTTGCTGTTTATCATCATGTTGCTGAGACAGGATCCATGGCACCACAAACTATGAATCAAAAAAGACTGAGATCTGTTTGTATGCCTGACCACGAATTGTATCTTGGATTGTACATTTAACAGCGTCTGCCATAAACTTTAAACATCATAACTCAAAAACGAAAGAGATATGTCCCGGAAAGGGATATATTTGAATGAAGTAGCTAAGTGGTTTTGGCTTCTATAAAAAGTAGAATACGGTAACAGTAATTGACTGGTATGCATCATAGTCACAGGTAAGAAGTGTAGATCAATGGCGTAGTCTAATGGGCGTCATTATAGACTTAGCTCTCAGACTAAGGCTACACGTCCATCGGTATTTATGATGGACACCAGCCAATCATATTCCAGTGAGGGGGAACACAGGTGTATGCATATTCCATTATATCAGAAAGATTTGTGAACATATATTTATATGGACTTTTGTTTTTGTTTTGGTGTGAGGAATCCACCCCACGAAAATTTGTAAAAGGATTTTTGATACATCCTGTATAGTGATCAATAATCAACCTCACTCATGAAAACTCAGAAATTATTTTTTGTAGGTTACCACCTTTTAAGTAAAGTTAACCTGCTTAATGAAGATTTTGTATTATTTTGTGCCATGAAATATTTGCTATTTTTAAAATTCACAGATTTTACTTCTATTATCTCTTCTGAATTTTCAAAATGAGTAACTGTATTAAATGTTAAGTATCTTTTGGTCAAATGTTTCTTAACTAGAAACACCTATGAAGATTTCATGGTTTTCCTATTTGAATTTTTTTGATGAATCTTAATTCTTAAGTTAATACTTGAATAAGCTCATAAGTTCTACAACAATAAAATATCTTTAGAAATTCCTGCATTGCATTGTTAAATATTTGAGCTTAACAACTTTAACAAAATATTACAATAAAAATCTTAAAAATGAATGCTCCTAAAGAAGGAGATACAAATAAAAATATTTGAAATTTTTGGTGATAATAATTATTTTTATGGATACAAGTTCTACTAATTAATCCATAGTTGGGGGAGAAGAGGTAGTTTCATACATTTCCAAAGGGTATTTGTATGTAAGGGAATATAACAAACCAAACTGGAATTGAAACTCAACTCTCCAATTTAATATTCTGAAACATTATTATTGTTACATGACCATCATATCCAAGCTTACAACACCTGGTATTCCCAAGTGGTCACCCATCAAGGTACTGACTGGACTAGATGTTGCTTAACTTTAGGATTGTATGAGAAATGGTGTGTCAATGTGATATGATCCTAAGTCGGAAATGACCTATGATTTCACTGTAGTATTAATGTTATTATATATTAAATTAAAAGTTTGTTTTTATAGACCTTTACTCAAAAGCTTATTTCCTCTATACACTTCATTATTATTATGATGTTAATGATGATGTATGGAAAATATTTTAAAGATTTGCAAACCTTTTCTCCATAATTTATGTAATATGCGCAACTGAAGACTATGATTCCATTATATAAGTAATATTATTATGATATATTAGGCTGTATCAAAAGTATTTATATATTTATAAACCTTTACTCCAAAGTTTTTTCATGTACACATCTGCAGATTAAAGTTGGCTGGAAAACATGGCGCCGGAAGGGAGTTCCAAAAGCAAGAACATGTTAGCATAGAATTTACAGTTATATCTAGCCAACTCAACTGTAAATTGGTGAGACCTCGTCACCAGTCTGGTAATGTACTTAAATTTAAAGAGTCTAGGCACCATAGTGAAGAGCTCATCTAAACAATTACCATGAAAGTATTTCTTAAAAAGGTCATTTGAAACAGAGCCCAGAGTTGTTGATTATGACTCTTTAAAATGTGAGGTAAAGAAGAACCTGACCACCAGCAACTGAAAACTTTTATAAAGAGCTAGAAGCAATGAAAGATATCATATGTTGAGCATTACATAAGGATAGATGTATAAGCTTTGTGGTAAATGTCTGCAAAAAAAAAAAAAAATGAAAAAATTCTGAAACACCTTCAAATTCATGTCTGAGAGAACATACATGGAGAAGTGAGGATAATTTTGAATCTGGTAATTTTATACTCTAAAATAATTAAACACACCTGAAATCACTTTACATTTTTCAGGTATAACTTTAAAAAAATAGTAAAAAATTCTATATAGTTTTAAAAAAGACACTAATGAATAACATTAAATCCACAAGAAGGCTAAATTGTCACAGTGTTTTACTACTGCTACTACAAATAATAATGGTAAAATTCATGATAAGTATAATTTTCTTACAATGATGTTCATAATTTACAAGGCCCAAGAGCCACTTGAGGTAGATGGTTACAGAGTAAAAGTTACAGTTTATGCAGATATGTGGGGGAAGATAATTGTTGACCCTAGATTTAAACAGTTTAAGATTGTAACGATTGGGAAAGCATCCTCTTAGAAGTCAGTTTCACAGAACAGTGGTTCATGGAAAAATAACTGAGGTGGAGTTCTACAGAAAGATGTTCAGAATATCATGGATGAATAATGTGGGCAATGAGGAAGTGTGAAGGTAAATGAGAGATAAAATAATGAATAAAGGAAAAGAGAAAAAGAAAACGATGTAGATGATGAAATGTTGAGAGATAAATGCAAGAAAAATAAAGAGATAAAAGAAAAACAATCAGAAAGAAAGAAAGAGGAAGAAAATTAAGAGAGAGAAATACATAAAGAAAAGGTAAGAGGTAAATGCAAGAAAAATAAAGAGAAAAAAGAAAGAGAAAAGAAAAAAATTGGAGAGAGAAATGAATGAAAAAATGGTAAGAGCTAAATGCAAGAAAAACAAAGAAATAGAGAAAACAGAAAGGAAAAGAGAAATAAAAATTGAGAGAGAAAATGATGAAGAAATGGTTAAGTGGTAACTGCAAGTAAAACAAAATGATAGAGATAGAGAAAAAGTAAGAAACAAAAATTTGAGAAATCAAAAAGAAAGGAAGAGAAAGAAAGAAAGAGATGAATTAAAGAAATGAGAAGAGGGAAGAGAAACAGAGAGAAAGATTTGGTAAGAGATAAATTGGAATAAATAGAAAAAAATTATATTTATTGAATATAAAAGAATAAAAAGATGAGCAAAAAAGTACAAATTAGTAGAGAAAGAGAATTAGAGAAAATATGTGATGAAGTTAAAAAACAAGAATGACTATAAGAAATATCTATTAAATTTTGTTTCTGTCTATTTTTTATAATGCTTGGATTTATGGCTGTCAGCTCAAATCTTCAAATATTTCTGAAAAGTGCCTGAATACAGCTGCTTGTCATATGACAGGCCAGATAACATCCGACTTACAAAATATCCACCTCCTACCACAAGATTTCAAGATTAGATCGACTAGACATAATCTGAAGATTTTTCAAATTAACTGATGTTAGTTTTATCAAATGGTTTGAAATGTAAGCCATCTACAATTCCATTGCTGAATACCACCCAGAGGAAATACATATGTACTTCAGGAGTGAGGTATTTGTTTTTGTTTTCAAATATTAAAATCCGTTTATATCATTATGACTTGAAGGTTCCTTAAAATCTATATTATCTTTTACTACAAGATTTAAGACAGCCATTTATCCAGTCTTTACTAAGTGCATCAGCATGGCATAATGTTTATCAAACTTCTCTAGTTGACCATTACTACTCAGCAGTGAGATCCTCACTAGCTGCTTTAGAAAAAATTAAATAACCTAATAAAGGTTGACAGTGTAAAATCGACCAACCAAAGCAAGGATTGATTGACTGATTTTGCTTAACGGCATATCAAAACATCTATGGGATGTTTAATGCCAAAATCTAAATATTTCAAGCACAATTATATGTCTTCAACTACAGATGAAATGCATTGTTTGAAATTCTACTATAAAATGTATTGCTGGTCATTTGGCTTGAAAAAGATATTGTTGGTCATTTTACTATAAATATGTATTGTTGGTCATTTTACTATAAGTATGTATTGTTGGTCATTTTTTATATAAAAATGCATTTCTTGTATTCTTACTATAAAAATATGTATTTTTTGTACTTTCATGGTTTTGTTTTTGTTTGAGGATTCACTATTTGCCCATAGATGGGACCCTAACAGGTTCTAACACCCCAGGGCAGGGTGGACCTGGGAACAGCAGCAAATGATTCCATGCTCCTCAAAACTTTGAATCTCCTGAACAGAGGCCTTGGTATCAAAAGTAGTTTATCATCATACCTAGGACTATGAACCAAGGGTAATGACTAACAAAGCTAGACTGGGTGACCATTACTACTTAGTAGTAAGCTCCTTGCCAGGTGTTTCATACGTAATTTGACATTAAATAAACCCACAATGGTTGACATGTCATAAAATTAACCAATCAAACCAATGGTAATGATTAGTGAATCTAGTCTACCCAACTATTATTACTGAATAGTGAATTTGATCCATACTGGATGCCCTATACAAAATTCAACATTAAATAACCTAACAAGGTCTCTCCTTAGTCTTACCTTTTTTCTGCTATATATTAACAAGCTGCCTAAGAACATTCTCAGATCTTTAGCAATATATATATGCTGACAATAACTTGGTTTATGGGAGCACCATCAAAAATCTAGATGACCAGAACCCGAAAGCAGATTTCTCCTCTGGTTTTGCTTGCATGTAAACAATGGCAACTTATTATACGAAATGGATTAAATCCAACCAATATTTAATATATTTTCTGTTTATATATATATATATATATATATATATGTGTGTGTGTGTATGTGTGTGTCAGAATAAATCCATTTCGTATAATATGTTGTCATTGTTTATGTTAGGCTACAATTCCAGAGCAGATATGATAGATTGAGAAAAATCAGCAAAGGTATGTATTTAAAAGCAGTAATTTGAGTTTTGCTAAACTGGAAGTCCTTTCTGGTTGAACAGTCATAGCAAATCAGGCTAAATGACTGTTCCATATAGGATACACGTTCGATTCCTGTCGGAGGACACATATATTCTACAAAATTTCTCAAACATTCAGGCTGGTAAATGTAATTAATATTTTTTAATTAAAAGACAGAGCATTTAGCCAAATAAGTGTATCCATAAAAAGCATATAAAAAGAATATATATATATATATATATATATATATATATATATATAAGATTTTTTTACTTTTAAACCAATATTTTTACTACTTCAAATGTTATATAGTGGATATTTTCATTTGAAATAGATGACCCATTTTTTTAAATTTTTATTTTAAATAGGGTGTATTACATTTCTTGACCTATAGACATAATACACAGCTTAAAATTGAAATTAAAATGGCACATCTATTTCAAATACAAGTATCCACTATATTAGCATTTGAAGTAATAAAAATGTTGGATTTAAAACAAAAATCTATTAATCCTTTAGTAATTGCTTTGTTTATATTTTGGATACTAAACTAAGCAGATATGGACTTCTGGGAAAAAATATCTGAATGTGGAAGTGTTCTTTCCTTAAAAATGTTCTTGCTGAATTGTGACCAATGCCATCTTGGGAAACTAATAAACTGGCATCTTGTTGCTTTCTCTATGGTTTATGATTTAAAGTTTTCCTTCTGTTAGAGAGGTTGCAATTCAAGGCTAGTAAGCTAGGTCTACCTTGCTATTTAAACCACAGTTAGAAGTAGAAGAGTAGTAATATTCTTTTTGAAAAGGAATCTAAGTTTAAGTTTCAGCAGGTGTTTATTTTCAATGTGCGTTGATTACTAACAATCTGAGAATGATGGTCAGAAACAACAGAAATTAAGATGAAATAAATACTTGTTGAAAAATAAATAAGAATGAATTGTCTTTTATCTTCGTCTTTTACTTATTTTTTTTCCTGTCTCCAGGACCATCTTTCTACTTTTATTTCATATTTATTCCCTTTTTATTTCATTAACTTTCATCTTTTTTTTTAATGGTATTGTTCTTCTCCTCTTTCTCTTTCTAATAATATTTCCTCTTCTTCTTTTACCGTTGCTGAAGTCTTATTCTTCTTTTTCATCCTCTTTCCTACCTTGATTAACTCTCCTTTTTCATTCATTTTCTTCACTTCCTCTTTGCTTAAAAACATGCCTTCTAGACAAGATCACTCACACTGGAACAAATTTAAAACAGATGTACAAAACTATTCCTTCTAAGGAAATGCAGTCAATCAAAACACCAATGAAGATTCTACTATTTTCAGAGAGACATGAGAGGAAGAGGTTCCTGACATTTTTTGCCATTTGACTTCCTGAAGATTTTCCATTTTACATCTTTTTACGCCAACAAAATTCCAGTCTCAAAGAATCAAGAGAAACCTCATACCCAGCAAAATGAATAAATAAACAAACACATAAATAAAATAAATAGATGAATAAATAAAAATAAAAATGCCACCTGCTTCCCAGTTCATGCTATTCCAGAAATCATAAAATGAATAGAAACAAAAATTCAACTTGTTACTGGAAGTCACTGTGACAATCTAATAGTGGGCATTACAATGAATAACAGTTACCTTGACAGATTTCTTTATATATATATATATATATTTGCTAAAATTGAAAAATTCCAGCTGAGGCCTCCTGGTTGCTGATATATTATTATCTGGAAAAAAAAAAATAAACCAAAATATTTGACAAGGAAAAAAAGGGAAAAAAAAAGCCTAAAAAACGTAAAGTCTGTAGACTGCATCAAAAATTTAAACAACTTCAAACTGTTTTGCCATAAAATCATGAGTCAACATCTTGCAATATAAAGTTATTTATATTTATTTATCAGTAGAAAAAAATCATAAGTACAATATAGACCAAATGTTGGGGGTCGGGATTTTAAAGAATTACCTAAAAATTGAAGATTGTGTACTTTTTTCAAAATTAATTTAGAAGCTCACTTCAGGGTCAGAGGACTATTCTCTTGCTGAAGGATTTTATCATATATTCAATAATAGTAACAAGGAAACTGACCCATTACTGGATAAAGTATCTTTAATATTTAATCTCTTTTGCCTAATCTATCTTGCTGACTCATGGAAATCATAAAGGTTGCAGATGTAAAATTTTAGATAACCTTTTCCCTAAAAAGCAAAATGTTACTTCTATTCAGAAAGATAATAGCAGGGAGTAAGGAAACACAAGGTCATAATTAAAAAGTCTATTTTTTATTCTAACCTTGTGTTTCCTCACCTACTCTTTATCTTTAAAAAAAGAGGTAACACTTTGCTTTTGAAATTTTCTTAAAAATCATTTAATCACCAGTTACTTACCATCACCTGAAGAGGTACAACATAGTGCCGAAACACAAAAGCTATTGTGTAGCGATTTCAACATGTTTTTCTTCTAATCTCTTATAATAAAATAATAATAATAATATAAAATTATGTAAAAGTTTGTAAAGCTAATGTTTTGAAAACAAAATGCAGAAAATTAAGTTTTCAAATTTATTTTGAAAATTAATGGTAGTAATGATTTTAGTTAAATGGTAGATCTCAGCTCAATAGCACTGTCATAGTTCAAACTCAAGCAAATAAATTTAGTCTTCTACTTAGACATCAGTTTCATCAAGTGGGGAGGGCTAAAACTCTTCAACTTTCAATCCCTATAGTGCTGTGGATGATATAAATAAAGCTTGATTTTTTTTCTAAAAAGAAAGATTTGGCAGAGAGAAATGAAGTTCAACAAACCATCGTCCTATTAAGAATCTTCATGCAGTCATGTTGAAAATGTCCTTTTTGAATTGGCCAAAAAATGTCAGCATCCCCAAAAGTGTGCGATGCAGATAACTGGTGATGTTTGGGGGAATTAAAAGGCAAAAAGCAAATGTTCACAATGTAAATGGATTTCATGAATTTTCTTTGCAAGAAATCAATTAAAAACTATTGATAATATATTGATTTCTTTTTTGTTTCATAACATGGTTTGGTTTCTGTTTACTGTCAAACCTCAATTTTTGTGGATTTAATTTAGTTGATTATGAATTGATAATTAAATGTGAATTTTTTTTTATTTTGTGGTCTATTGTCAAGATCTGCAGAAAATGTAACAGGAATTAGAAAGAAATATTTAATCTATCCTCAATACATAAAATATTTGAGCAATTATGTTTAAGGAGTTTTTCAGATTGCATTGACAAGAAAACAGAGATACATGATAAAATGAATGTATTCTTCCAAAAGTGCTGAGAATACTATAAATAAAGCATGTAAGCAATAAGAAAATTTTTTTGAGAAAATGGGAACAAAAAGGACACTTATACTTAGAATCATATAGGACATATTGAAGGTAAGAATGCCAGAAAGGAAACATATTAACCTACTTAATAAGCTTGTGTAAATGGGTGGGGTGACTCAAGGAATAAGAGGGATAGTAAAAAGACAAATGTTTCTAAAAGCTAGAAAGAGTGTAAATAGTGGAGAGCCATGATTATCTATGTCCTGAAGGGACATAACACTAGAAGAATTTTTTTTTTTTGTTTTTAAATCTAGTAAAATATTTGTTAACAATTTTTGTTCATTCCCTATTTCTTAGTTTTTTTTGTTTTTAAATCTAGTAAAATATTTGTTAAATTAACAATTTTTGTTCATTTCCTAATTCTTAGGATGGCTATTTTATTTAGGAAATATTTTTATTTACAGAGTAAAATTTAATTCTTAACACATCTTTTATAACAGAGAACTGTTGCCTACTTATGGCCTTCCCCTTGTGGAGAATATGGCCACAGCCTCACTATACAAGCTGTTGTTACTGTGCTTTCTATAGCAAATAAGTTTTTATTGAGTTTTGTTGCTAGTCTTGATTCAGAGTTTTCCTTCTCCTAGACTGGTTACCAAACAAGACTAAAGAGTCAAGTTTGCATTGATATTTAACCCATAGCTGAGGTTAGATATGATGGCTTCATTTCTTTACCAAGGATATATGTGTGAAAGTGAATGCAACAACATCAGCCAAAATTTGAACTTTGCATGCAGATTCCCTCATCTGCACTGATAACCACGATGCTATGTGCACATCCAAAAGTGGACAATGAAGACCTTAAATGTAAACACACATTTTAAAAGCACCTATTATATAAGATTTCTCTCCCTCTCTTGTCTTTATTGATATATGGTCAATATCTTTAGGATTTAAGTTTATCTGAAGCTTTTTTTCCCAATTTCACAGGGTTTCACAAACATGGAGGGCTGACTCTAATTGAAATATATAAATCACTTGTTTTTGTTTATAAAATGAAAATATGTATCTTTTAAATTATAGTATATAACAAAAGAAGTCATGGTAGAGTAATGGACTGCAACTCAAACTGAGGAATCAGGGAGCCGAGTTCAAATTCCAGTTGATTTCATTACATTCATTACATGATAATACTCATTGGAAAGGTATAATTCCAATTCTTCTTCCCTCCCCCCAGCTATGGGTAAATAGTAGGACAGTTGGTATCCTATAGCCTTGGTAGCTAGGAGAAAGAACACTCTAAATTCAAAATTGTATTTAGCCCTGGTGAAGCATATACCATGCAGCTGAAGAAAGGATTGTTCACATTGCCTCAATGATTCTGATTACAGTTGACTCCTTTTATATAACAAATTATAAATCTTGTCCAATTATTTTGCTAATGCACCAAAAGATAATATTAACATGTTTCTTTTGTGGCATCAGGTTTCAAGGTCTATCGACATCATTATCATTTAATAAATTTAAAGTTTTGAATGATTAACATGAAGATTTGGAAATATTTCTGATAGAATGTTATGAGAAAAAATAAAAAAAAGACAATAAATTAAATAAAAAGAGGTCATTCACCTAATTCCAAGCCTGAAAAAAATCCGTTGTGGAAGTTTGCTGAAAATAAAGATAAAGTAAATGAAAGAAAAAGAAGTAAAGAAGAAATCCAGATGAAAACTGATAAATGGAAAAAAAAAAAAATTATAGATAAAAATAAACTAAAAATTGGTCAGATTGCTACCAACTTCGGAAAGCCTTTTCTCTCCTTTGCCATTATCCGAATATTGACATAGGTGGTATGTGTTTAGATTTGTCAAAAATGTCAGATACCAAAATTCCCTGAATAAAAAGATCAAAAGAAGCCGGTTCCCACATATATTTATATAAAACACCCATCTGCATACATGTAAAGGGTGTTTCATTAAAACTGATTATATATAAGGGTGTTTCATTAAGAGGGATCAAAGTCAGCAGTAAATAAATCAGTGTTATTGGTGAAAATTTATTTATTTCTCTATTGGATCATGTTATTTAAATCATGGCAATTATGTGTGAAAAATAATATCACCCAAATATCTGCCAAATCTGAAAGAAAAAGAAAAAAATCATTAGATGCTTAAACTTAATTCACATTTAAAATCAGTCCAGGTTATTGGAACACCCTTTATGTACACCCACATATACCTACTTATTTATATGAGTGACTTTACACATCTACATATGGTTACCTAGTAGTAATTTAATGATGAGAAAACAGGATGTGCAGATAGTTTTATTAACATAATGAATTGTATCCTCATTTTGTGTCCTCTGCTTGTGTCTGTCCTTGTGTCAAACACTAAGCAGGCTTTGTAAATAAAGTGAATACTCATGCAAATATAAAAGTATATTATGAATATACTTGTCAACATAAAAATTATATGCTGATTTATGAAAATAATGGCATTACTATTAGTGAAAGATAATCTGAAGAAAATCTGCCATAGATAATGTTGTGTTATTGGCAAAGTCAAAAGGAAAGCTGAAAGAACTATTAAAAAATTAAGTCAAGGAAAACAAGAAGAAAGGACTAGTCATTAATTGTAAGATGGAATGCATAGTGGTAAGCAAAAGGGAAAGCCTGAGATTACACAACAGGAATGTCAGAATTAAATATGTGTGGAAATTAAACTGTCAGGACAGTAAATAACACATGTGACAAAGTCAAAGACACATAGAAATAACAAATGATGCTTTTCAGAAACTGATCAGGTATTAAGGGATGAAAAAGAACATTAGAAACAAAGAAAAGAGGTTTTGACTGTAGCATAGTTGAAATTTTTGGAGAACTTAACACTCTGAGGAAACATAAAAGATGCAAAGAAAACCTGCTTGACAAATCTGGGCAAATAAGATGGAGGAATAAGTGTCCACTGGTGGCAAATGGGCCATAAAGTAGAAAGTATATATGATTTCTTCAAAAGTAGTTCTTATCATGCCTTACAAGTTTGCAAACAATAATTGTAGAGTAGGTCACTGACAGCATGCAATGGAATAGTTGTTCCTGATGCCTGATCATTGATGTTACAAGATGAGATCTTGCCCTGCTTCGATAAACGGAAGTTACCATCACGAGTCCCCGACTCGAAATGAAAACTGCACGTCTATGCATAGGCTCAAAAAGGCAGTCCCATTCAACGGCGGAGGCGGAAGGGTCACGTCGCTCGCTCCTGACACACTGGCTCGGTGACGAAACGAAGCATGTGACTGCTGCTGCTAATGAACTCTCATTCGACACCTTGTCAAAGGGTACCTTTCCCCTTCCATAAGTCAACTCCACAAACTTTACTTGCCACTACCATAGACATTCAACTTCTTAAATACGAACTTTTTACTTGTTCTTATTTTCCTCACTAAAAAGACTATAAAATATATCTACAGTCTTTCTTGTTCTTTCGATTCTGAATTTCATTGTTTGCAACCAAACGCAGTATTTCACCCACATTGTTTTCACATCGCCCACGCATCTAAATACTGAATATAACATTGACCAACACATTTTGAGTTTTTCTTGGCTGTTTCTTTACCATTCTGACAATCCTGGAAATCTTTCAAGAGGCAAAATATTGAAGAGAGTTCAATTCCAAGCCAGGTTCCTTACACTTGAAAACTATCAAAAAAATGGTGCATTGATGAAGTTGCAACTTTGTAACTTTTACTTTTATGATAAAGACTAACAATGATATCTCTGAGGTCAGTACAATGTTCCTTAGTTTTTGGCATTATGATGGCTACAGCAATGATGGGTTGCAGTCAACTGATACACTGTACCATAATACCAACAACAATAACTACAACTTATAAAAATTTACATTCTCCATCAGTATAAGTTTACTCTTTTTATGAATGGGTACTGAATATATTTTTACTTCATGTTTTTTAAATATATTTTTTATAATTTTATATAGAGATTTACTGAAATATTCACTTGTATTTACTATTGCAAAGATGAAATCTCTATGTGGTATAACTCCAACATAACATAACAATGGCACCTTGACCCTTCCAAGTACTTTTAAAATAAAAAAAATTTAGAATTCTATATCAATATATTTGATGTAAATTTTCTATTATAAAGATGATATTTATATTTAATATAATTTCAAGTAAAAAACTTTTTGTGTATACTATTAAATAATGAAATAATGTGGTAAACTGTTTCTGAGGCAAGTATGTTGCTGACAGCTTAAAATGGAACTGTTGTTTCAGCTTCATGGAGACCACTGACTAATACTTTGTGAATAATCCTTGGCTGTTTCTTTACTATTCTAACAATCACCATTAGATCTGCTATGTTTTACCACTTGGCCACAAAGAATGCCACAGTAAACAGATTCTATTTTCCCTTTTTAAAGAAAACATCTCCTCACACAGATTAGTTTTCTCAAAAGCCTGTCTGCTCAACTTCATACCTGAAATGTAAACAAACCAATTACTAATGAATTAATGGATTCTTCTGGGGGAACACATTTTCTTTACTGAAATTTATCAAATGCACAGGTCATTAGATGTAATACACACTATTTAATAAATAAAAAATGGGTTGTCTATTTCAAATACAAGGTGTTTACTATGGCAATGTTTCAAGTCTTAAAAATTAAATCCATTAACATATACGAGTGTCAGCTGAAAAGTTCATAGGTTGTAAGTAGGACACACCAGTTGGTAGATGAAAACATGCAAGTGTACCAGGGTTCAACAGCTGGTCAACTTTTAGTCTACTAAATGGTGTGTCTACTAAAGCATTCATATCTTGATTAGCCTATGAATTTTCCAGGCAAAACAAAACAGTGTGTGATGGATGAATTGTCATCTAAGTTATTCAAAAATGAAAATAACACTGACATCTCATTTTAAAAGATATATTTACCAAAATTACACAAAAATATCTTAAAATACTAAAGAGTAAATTTATTCAATAAAATCGATATTGGCTTCAATTGAGTTCTGTTGGTCTCTCCCTCAACTGCACCCCACAATAATATTCAAGGGAGTTACGGACTTGGAAGTTAGGTGGCCAGATGTAAGAGGTGATGTGATTGCAAAAATTGTCTGACAGCCATGACTGGGGTCACCTGCTTGTGTGGCATGGTGCAAAGTCTTGTTGCTAGACATATGAACTTCCAGCATCCACCCCCTTGACCCAGGGCAGCAGTACCTCCTCAAGGCACTTGATGTAGGCCTCCATGTTGAGTCTGAGGCCCTGTGGGAAAATGAATGGAGGCATAATGTTGCCATCAATAGTGATCACTCCAAACACCTTTGTAATCACTATTAGACTTATCCAGCTCTCTCCAAATCCTCTGAACTATCCCCAGATTGACACCCAAACACTCTGAAATGTTCATATTGGAGCTTCCAGTACAATTGCCAAGCAGCACAGCATGCTATTTCTAAATTTCTAGCTGAGTGAATTTTTTCATTATGCTCTTTTTCTCACAGACAGACCCTACTATACTGAGCATTTAACAAAATCAAAAACAAATAACGTACATGTGCAAAATTAAAAATATAAAATGGTGACAATTTACTCGTCATCCTGTACGTATATCAAAAATATATATCAATTATCAAGTAGAAAGATATGTTTAGATTTCAGTTGTGTATATTGGGAAATGCGTGAATCCTTTTCTGCCTTCAGTCTACACTATAACCAAAAATCAAGAAAAAACTTTTATCACTGGTATACAACAATGGCTGATGTTCAAGAGAGTGAATAGTGGGTCATTCAATGTGGAATATTTATCTTATTTTCACTTTATTTTGTATTATTTTTTTATCTAATCCAGAACTAAATATTTAAATCTTACAAAATAGTTTTAGTATTAGTCTTTCTACATTAGTTACCATAAAGAACATTTCCATATTATAGCATCTTGGATAAGGCGATAAACTACATCCACATCCTGGGTAAGATGATAAACTATGTCTGGCAGCAAGGCCTCTGAGGTTTTGAGGAGCATGGAACCACTTTTTAACTGCTGGTGTTCCCAGGTCCACCCTGACCTGTGGTGGTAGCATCTGTTAGGGTACCAACTATGGGCCAATAGTTAACCCTCAAACTGGAGTCAAAACAGTATGAAAGTGTAAAGTGTTTTACTACCAACAATAAATTTTTGAAGAAAAATTATTATCAGCTAAACATTATTACCAGCAATACATTTTTGAAGAAAATAAATATTACCAGCAATATATTTTTGAGAGAAAAAATATTACCAGCAATACATTTCTGAGGGAAAAAATATTACCAGCAATACATTTTTGAAAATAATTATTACCAGCAATACATTTTTGAAGAAAAAAAGATATTACCAACAATACATTTTTGAAAAACAAAATATTACTGGCAATACATTTTTGAAGAAAATAAAATTACTAGCAATACATTTTTGAAAAAAAAAAAATTATTAACAGCAATACATTTTTGAAAAAAAAATTACCAGCAATGCATTTTTGGAAAAATATTACCAGCAATAAAAATATTGTCAGCATGAAATAACCCATTGAGACTGATATGCTGTAAAACAAAACAAAACAAACCATATTATATCTCTAATATCAATACTGTTTGAACATCTTGTTTTGGATTAGAGATCCCCTTTCTTTAAGAAGGATAGAAAGACATCCACATTAACAGTTTTGATTAAGTCCTTCATGTTGCTTGTGTCATGAAATTGATGTCATGTAAGAGTTAGATTACTACACTCAATCAGGAAGTAATTCATTGTATATAGTGACTTACATGCTTCACATTCTGGTGTATCCTTCTCAATGAGTATTTTTTTAATCATTTCACCCCAAGCAAGGTGATAATGCCACTTAAACACTGGAATTAACCAAAAAAGTTCAAAGAAATTAACCAAAAACAGTTCCATAAACATACAAAACACAATCCATGAAAATGAATGTCGCAACATTTGAAAGTACTTGGCAAGAAAAAATCATATAAAATATAAATAAATATGAATTTTGGTAAATTTACCAATTATATAAAACAACTAATTCAGAAATTTGAAAATACACAATAAAAAAATTGGATAGAGAGCAGTTGTTGATATTACTCAAACATATATATATATATATATATTATAAAAGGTGTTCCAATAACTTGTACCAATTTTAAATGTGAATTAAGTTTAAAATTGGTCCAAGATATTGGAACACCCTTTATATAAATAAAATGAACACTGAGGTCAACACCCAGTGGTGGCACTTCATCTCATGCTTAAACATAATCTTCAGGCCATTAGATTGCATTTAGACATGAAAAAGACTGTCTCTACTGGGTTTTGACATCAAAGCTTATTTCATATTTACATATGCTCTATCCCTGATATTGAGCACTTTAACCCCATAAATATAGCATATCTTATATATATATATATATATATATATATACACAGAGAGAGAGAGAGAGAGAGAGGGAGAAAAGAAAAGAGAAATATATGTATTTATTACAACAGATGTGTGTTTTTTGTTAATTTTTCTTTTTCATAAATAAGATTACCAACAATACATTTTTGAAAAAAATAATATTACTGGCAATACATTTTTGAAGAAAATAAAATTACCATCAATACATTTTTGAAAAAAAAACAAAACATTATTACGTTAGGTTGATTGATTTTAAACTATGTAATATGAAAAACTCTTGCTGGGTTATTGCTATGGGAACTTACCTATAACGATAATGGACTCTTCCTGACACTATAAATACTGTGCCTCTCAAGAGGTATAATGAATGAATGGCATAATGAGTCGAGACAATATTAGTTCACTTTAAACCAGATGGACAGTCATTACTAACACCTTCAACTTCTTGTACTATATTTCTGTTGTAATATATCTTTGTTATTCTACTCTTGTGTTCGTGTTGTTCTTCCTTGGTTCTAACCTTGGACTATAACTGTGGTGCGAGGATATTGGACCATAACAGTTATTTAATGTTAAATTTTGTACGAGTTACCAAATAATGATGAAACTCACAACTCACTGATGATGGTCAATCAGACTAGCTTAATTAAACTGTGGGTCAGTAAGACAGTCAAACATCAAATAATGATGGCTTCTGAGTTGGAGGATACATGCATCCTTCTGGTTAATAAATTAAGCATTTGAAAATATATATTTAAGATTTTTTAACCAATGGATTGTGTTCCCACCTACAATTAAAAATATACTTTGTGATCTCTTTGAAGAGTATATATATATATATATATATATCAGTTAACAGAAGGGACAGCAACATATGGTAACAGCTCCTGATGACTCAGCTTAAAAGAAAATTCTTTACTCATTCACCTGTCTCACTAAGCTGCATAATACTTATATGTTCCTCCTCACTTTCTCCCTTGATTCTTTTTTGTCACACATACATGCAAAGAAATCACATTTCTTTTCATGTTAAAAAACTGATGTAATGGAATAACCTGTCACCCCCATCAGTGAGAACATGAGTAACTACCTGTAAGTATCTCTAAGTCAATGAACTACAGAGACTAGCTGGGATCTGTTCCAGCTGTGCTGTCAAACTCTTTGTCTTCAGGCAGAGGGAGGTAGACAGACACAAACTCGTTTATGCGGGTTCTACAGGGAATTTTTAGCCAAGCCTATGGGCTCGGAGACCCACATTAAACTCGGCCTTGTGTCACATCTACCATCATGGGAGGGAGGGATAGTAAATATATACTAGCAGAGATCTGTTGAGTACGACTCAGACTTACGCGAGAACTACCGACCTTCTAATAGTAGCATTCAATACTGGATTGACTTGCAACAACCTTGTGCATAATTGTTACCTTTATTCTTATTATACTGGTTTTTTACAATAAACCTTTACTTATTTTATCCACCTTGTTTTTCAAGTATATGTTCCTATTAGCAATAGGAACATATACTTGAAATTATACTGAATATAACACAAACAACTACAAATGAGGACTGTAAAGACATTCATACACAAACAGGAAATTGCAAATATTTTATATTTTTATATTTAAAAACGTTTTTCATCTTTTTCTTTTTGTGGGTTGATTCAAATCTACAAGAAACCATTACCCCATGCCAAGTAACTCAATAATTTATGTCTGCTTCAAATAAGTATAAATACTGTCCAAATTTTCTCATTCTTTTGATCATACTTCTGGCCATTGTCAAAACAAGGATAATCTTACTGTGGATTTTATTCATTATTTTGTCTTGAATGCTTTTAAATAACATCTACAGTTTTTCCCTGACAATGACCAAAAGCATGATTAGAAGTGGGAGAATGTTTGGATAATATTTATATTCAGTGGGGATACGTGTGTAATATATGTATGTATACAAGTACAATTAACCAATAAATTCATTCATGTGTTCTTTGTTCAAATTTGCATGAATGAGACTACCTCCTAATTGTACACACATGCATATAAATACACTAACTTATAAAAATGCTTATAGATACACTATATATTCATCTTATTCTAATTTTGCTTACCCATTTTCACTTTTAGCTTTGTTTCCTGTTTTTCTCGCACTCTGCTTCCATCATTTGGTGGCTTTTTTTGTGATTCCCCTAAAATGTTATCTTTTAACTCAAAGACAACATTCCACCAAAGTTGCAGAAAGTCTTAATTGCTCTGCACTTTTGGTTACATTTTAAGAATTCCTTGATTCACTCCTGCCATGTCATGATCACTATCTTCACTGGGACTCTCTCTTTCAAAAGGGACTGCGAGAACAAAAAAAAAAGTCTTGGGGACTCTTTGGCACCAGTAATAGTTCTAGGAAATGAACCCTGACATTAAAGATCATAAGAGTTACTCAGTGCTTTCTGGGAGGTGCTCATGTGTGTGTCTGCAACAGTGAGGATATGAAATAGTGGATGTTATAAAGCCAAATGTACTTCTGGGCATTTTAGGGAATCTGAAAGTATGGATGTAGAATTATGTAAGTTTGTAAGTAAATATGAATTTGTACATAAATGTACAGATGTATTGCATATTAATGTGTATATAGATATAATCTGAATTACTGAAAAGTTTTTGAGATAAAAGCTTATATATATATATATATATATATATATATATATATATATATATATTTTGCTTTTGCATGTGCAGTACTTAGTGGAAAGCACTCAATATATATATATATATATTAATAATTTCACCCAAGCAAGGTAATAAAACCACTAAGATGCAATGTGAGAGAATATAAGAAAAAGTAAACATTATTAAGGGAAGAGAACAATAAAACAACAGGAATAAAAAAAAAGACAGATTGACATTACATTTAAATTTTTGAAGTTCAAAGTTTACTAGAAAGTAAGAAGCTGGAAGAGAGTTCCACATGTAAGCAGTATAAGAGAAGAAACTGTTAGCAAAGAAATTATAGTTTACACTTAGCCATTTTATATCTAGCCATTTTAACTGTAAAATAATTAGAAATTGTTGCCAATCTAGTAGTATGCTTAAATTCAGAAAGTCCAGGTATCAAAGAAGAAATCTCATCAGAACAATTACCATGAAAATATTTATGGAAACTAACTTAAAAAGCCACCCTATATGATTGCATTTAAATTAGGTTCTGTGGAGGGCTCTTGATTGGGCCTTCATCACAATAGGTAAGGAGAAATTGACGCGATAGGTAACAATAAACTACAGAAGAACTCAAAATTGATTGCTAAGTATTGCATTAATATTTAAGGTTACCTTTTAAATGTTCAATGATAATTCTTCTGCTGCCACTTAATCTAAAGACAGTTTGATATACATAGGTCCTTACTTTCTGTACAAACAATTATTTATACTTCATAGGTGACTTTTGATGAATTTTGCAATTAATTTTGATTATTCTCAAACTTATTTCCAAGTTATAAAAATTGATATTGTACAAAAAAAATTGTCACAAAAATCACATAAAAAGATCTCCAAAAAGAACTGCAGTAATGAAAACATGGGAATCACAAATTTCAGGACTTCTGATGTCAATCTGGCCTGAAATGTTTTTAATTTGCTCCCAAAAATGGTATATGTTGGGCTGCAGTCTCTAGGAGTAAAGTTGAAAAAGTCTGACACAGTGACCTCTACATTTATTATATAGAAGGCATTGGTAAGCTACATTATTGGCAGTGGGAAAATGACTGAAGGTAAGATGCCAGGTCAGGACCAATAACACTGCATATTTTTTGTAATAGAACCATATATATCTGCCTATATATCTGAGATGATGTATTATGTACACTATTTACATTATTCAGACTATTGTTCTCATCTTTGTCACCATATTTATTACAACGTTTTGGGTGTTGTATGCTCCAGCCTTCTTCAGGTGGTTTGAATGTTGAACTGACCCTTTTATTTCGCTCACTGGGGTAGACTGTTCTAGTTCCATGTGTCATGCTTATAATACCCAGAAATCCTCAAAGTCACATGGCACAGTGGATAAAGGCGTTGGTTAGATCCAGTGACAGGACCCAAAGAGTGTGAGTTCAATACCCAGTTAAGGCAGTGGAGAACTTTCAAACTGAACCCTTTATTTCGCTCACTGGGGTAGACTGCTCTAGTTCCACGTGCCATGTTTAATCGATATCAGTTATCTCCTGTTAATTCCCCTCCCCAATAGTCTACCACAGTGAATGAAATAAATGGTTCAGTTTGACATTCCAACCACCTGAAGAAGGCAGGAGTGTATGATGTCCAAAACATTGTAATAAATTTGGCGACAAAGATGAGGACAATAGTCCAAATAATGTAAATAGTAAACCATATATATATGTATGTATATATATTTTGAATGAAAATATCTGATCAAACACTGAAGTAAAAATAATTTATTATTAAATTTTTAATAAGTATTTCTTTTGTTTTAATTTTTACTGCTTTTAATGTTCTTTTTTATGACATGTTTCTTTAGGATGTGGGCAATTATAGCCTTATGAAATTCAGGACCCAGACAATTGCCATTAAAATACTACAAAAGCCAGAATTTTAGCAGTTTATTAATTTTTGACAAATTTTTGATTAATATGCAAAATTAAATGATAAATCAGTAATGATAAATTATAATAAATATAAACTGTTTTTGCTTATTTTTTTTAGCTGACCAAAAATGAATAATACATGTTTAATTTTATGTGAAAATAAACTTTGAAAGTTGTCAAATTTAGAGTTTTTTGTACCAATTTCAGAATACAGTTGGGTTTTACTTATATGATTTAATTAGTCAGTTTATCCCCCACAAAATTACAGTTCAGCCATGGTTCAAATTTGAAGTAGAGAACCCTAGTGGCAGAGCTACAAACTAATGACATTAGAGTCAAAATTAGCAGTACCATATTTTGGATTAGAGGCACAACCGGTGAACAGTATTTGTTTCTTTGAAATTGGCATAATTACCAACTTTATGATTTCTCTGTCCAAATCTCTGTGATGAGGTATTATAATGACTGTTATCTTCATCTTCATTGCCGTATTCACAACGTTTTGGCCGTTCTATGCTCTGGCCTTCTTTAAGTTAAGACCCAGTTGATAAACACATTCGTTAGATCCGGTGACTAGACACAAAATGTTGTGTGTTCAATACCAAGCCACAGCAGTGTTGAACAAAAACTTGAAGAATTGACTTAAAGGGAAATAACTCAGACATCCAGAAGAGGCATGGCACGTGGAACTAGATCAGTCTACTCTGGTGGATGAAATAAAGGGCTTGATTCAAAATTCCAATCACCTGAAGAAGAATGGAGCTTACAACAGCCAAAACATTGTGAATATGGCATTGAAGATGAGGATAACAGTCTGAATAATGTAAATAATGCAATTTATAATTTCTTTTTAGAGAAAGTTCTGCTAATGCTAGTGAAATGGACAAAAAAGACTTTTGAATGTGTTTTTCTTACAGTTTACATTAAAAAGCTACTGAAGCCGCAATACATATCAACCAAGTAATGGAAACAAAGACATCACATTTTAACATATTGACAGAATACATTTCAAGCTGTGGTGCATATTTTGATTAAATTATACTTTGGAAAGTTCTTTTTCACACTTGTATTATTTATAGTTTCATGTATGGATAGCCAAGTGATATTTCAATCATGAGATATGGGTTCAAATCTCACCATTTGTCAAGGTGACATCTTGATAGTATCAGCCTGAGAAGATTATCTCAGCATATAACACTGTTTGTAAGTGCCTGACAGTTCTACCACAGGTTAAACCAGGTCTTGTGAATGAAATTGGGCTGAGATATTTTGTTTAGAAGCCTTAATGATTGTTCTAATATCAAATCAAATGATTGTGACAAATGATTTGAGCATACTGGTCTTGTTCAACTACTGATCATTTCATATTTAAGGTCTGCTCAGCATAGTTCCAGTATACATTACAGGTTGGCTCTGTGGGCGTAGAAGAAATACAAAATGTGCCTGAGCAGGTACCTGCAACAAAAATAAACTAACTAGGCTACCAGACAGCTATACTTGGAAACAAGTATCCAGTCATTAATCATAGTTTCAAAATGACATTTATTTTTGGACAATCCTGAGGTGTTCAAAATCAACAGCTGGAAGCCATATGTTGTTTGGGAGTCTTTTCCAGAAGACATATGTTGCATGTGTTGCCAGCAGATGCTTCTATGTAGTGAGTGGCTAGCAACATTTACCTATAGAATTAGAGATAAAAAAGAAAGAAAGAAACTAATACTTCAAAAAAAAAAAAAGGCAATGGAAAAATTGAAAATAAGAGAGAAAAAGACAAAACAGAAAGAAACTTGAACAGATGTTTCAGATCAAACCACAATATATCATATGATATCATTGGCCCTTCATCTCTGTAATTTCAGTACAAGTTAAAATGCATGCAATAATGGTGAGAATATGCATTTTTGAGACAGGAAGAGAGAGATAAAGAATATATATATATATATATATATATATATATATATATATATATATATATATATATATATATATATATATATAAATATATTTTTAGTGGATACCCATATGCCTGTGGCTGGGTTGGTCTAGAGCATGTTGGGTTCTGATGACTATTTCTTCTGTTAAGGGAAAGCAGGTTCAAATCCTACCATAAGGTGCATCTTCTTCTTTAATAAGATTTCTCAAATATTCAGGCTGGTAAACCAAAATAAATATACTGTATAATAAGCAAATGGAATGTCTATTCAAATGTGGCTAACCACTAAAAAAAAAAAGGTTTAAATTGATAAAATCTGTTAGATTATTAAATAAAAAATCCATTACTTCTTTATATATATATAATATGTGAAAATATATAGAAAATAGGAAGGAACTGGTTAGGTAAATAATCCAAAGTCCCTTAGTATTTTAGTCATTATTTTTAAAAAATAGTGCTCGATACAAAAGTAGAGCATAAATATAATTATTTATTTAAAAATATGATTCCAAATCGCTACATAAGAGGTCTCATGTTTCAAAACAAGAGCCGAAAACTTCAATATAATCCTTTAAATTAAATTGAGTTGAAAGTAAAATGGGCTCGTTCCATCTTCAAGCGAAATTTTTTGTTGGAATAACGTATATCTGAAATTTACTTGTTTTAAAATTGAAATCAAAATCCCCATGGTAACAGCTAGGTGAATTGTCTAAATTGGGTAGGCGAGTGTAGGGTGTTTATAATAAGTAGCGGTATAGAGATACTTTCAAGGTGTCAAGTCAGGGAAAGGTGGGGTGTCAAAAATGAAACGGAAGATGTATTGGCCATCGTCTAGTTTGCTTGTCTATGGAGATTTATTTATTTATTTTATTTTATTTTATTATGAAAGGAATTGTGCATATAAAAAAGAAAACTTTCGTAACGTTTGTTTTTTGACGACTTCATAAAGGGTTATCTTATATGTAAGGTATTTAAACTACTAATTTAGGCTATGGATTATGAAGTGTGTTATGTTGTATGCAAGTTTGTAGTTAATTATTCCTACTATGAATCTGATGATTGGGCTATTTGTTAAACAAGTTATATAAATTTTTATCTAATAATTCAAACCAAAAATCTGATGATGCCTACAAAAAACCGTTAACTCGTGTCTATTATTTAATAGATTATTATTATTTAGAAATTTAATAATGTGCAATTTTTCATGGAGGCACAAAGGGCATGGGTCATCCCAAGCTTTACATATTCTAGCCTTGTCAATAATTTTCCATTTAACTTTTGGTGTCTTATTTGTTTCCTTATTTCGCTTGAAGATGGAACGGAGCCCATTTTACTTTCAACTCAATTTAATTTAAAGGATTATATTGAAGTTTTCGGCTCTTGTTTTGAAACATGAGACCTCTTATGTAGCGATTTGGAATCATATTTTTAAATAAATAATTATATATATATATATATATATATATATATATATATATAAAGTCTGATGATTGTGTGACTGCCCATAAATAAACTGTACACTCCACATGAAACTGTAAGTCACAAAAGACAGTGAAATGTAAGTATATTTATCTATTCTACTTTTGTTTATTGTCCTGGATATATTTATATATATAACAGGCCATTGAAAGAAATTGGAGAGATAAAAAAATATACAGCCATTCTTTATACATTATTGTCCTCATTTGGTCGACATATTTATCACAACGTTTTGGCCATTGTATGCTCCGGCCTTCTTCAGGTGGTTGAAATGTCGAACTGAACCCTTTAACAGGAGATAACTGATAGCTGACATCCATCAAACATGGCACGTGGAACTAGAACAGTCTACCCCACTGAGCGAAATAAAGGGTTCAGTTCAACATTCCAACCACCTGAAGAAGGTCGGAACGTACAACGGCCGAAATGTTGTGATAAATATGGCGACAAAGATGAGGACAATCATCCGAATAATGTAAATAATGTACATAATACCTCATCTCAGAAATATAGACAGCCATTCTTTATGTTTCTTTAGTTTCATTCAAACAAGATAATCATGAAGTGAGTAAAAGTTTCTACCTGACTACTATTTAAACCATGCTAAACGTGTAATGGCTTTGTGTCAACCAGCATCAAATAGCCTTAATTTGTAAATTTTTTTAGTTTATACAATACAGTAATAAACTGAACAGTAAGTGTAATTAACAAATCATCTCTATATATTGTACATTTCAGTTTGCTGTAAATACAAGAAAATTGTGCCTTCTTATATATATATATATATATATATATATATATATATATATATATATATATATATAAAATTTAGGCATATTATGTCTATTTATTTTAGTTTTAATCCTTTTAAGTCAGCAAATTAATTTCTTGGTAGCTGTATCAAGAAAGATACCAAAAGTTTCTTTCCAAATATTTTTATTTTCTAAGTATTTTCAATCTCATCTGAGACCATCTTCAAGGTGTTAAATATTTATGGATAATATTATAGATTAATTACTAATTTTTTAAATTAAAAACTATTTGTGTTCAGTTGTTGATATTAATAACTATCTGCTGATGTGTTAAAATTTTGGAATAAGGCAATAATAAAAATTTAAATTTCATCTCTGATAGATGTTGCGATCTGTGAATGCATTTTAAAAAAAAAATTCAAACATTTGTTGACAGAAAGTTTGGTATAAAGCAATTTGACATTTGAACTAACCATGAGTTTGTCTGTCATACTTATCAGCCTTAGATTTTCCACTAGGTTGCCTGAATATTTTAATATTGTGTTAAAAATTGTGGTGTTTTGCTACAGTTTTAGACACTGTATGGGGAACACTACATATTCTGGAGATTGCATTGGAATATCTACTTTGCACATTTTAGGTAGACTAATAAGTTTGGGAATTTTAGGATGGTATTCAATTAATTTTAATTGTTCTTCTTATTAACTTTCTAATTTCATTATTATATTTTTGGTTCTGAAATTATTTTGTGTTCATTGTTTAGTTCAGAAATAGTGTAATAATCTAATTTTCTCATCATATATATTCTTATTCATGATATCAATCCTATCTACTTTGTCTGAGGGTGGGTGATATATAAATATACCCAAATATTTCCACTATATTTTGCACCCCCACTCACTGTATATTACGAGTGTTCCAATAACTTGGACCAATTTTAAATGTGAATTAAGTTTAAGTGTCTAATGATTTTTTTCTTTTTCTTTCAGATTTAACAACCTAAGTCTTTGGCAATTTTAACCATTGAAAGATTAACAATCAAACAACATGTTAAAGTTTTGAGAGTATAATTGGAAAAATTGTTCATAAATTTAAACAAACCGGGTTGGTGGCAGATGTGAAAAGTCCATTACGTGCTCATTTACACCATTCAGCTGAAAATATTGCTGCAGTGTATGAGAATGTTGTCAAAAATAAAGACACTTCTATTCATCATCGTGCTCAGGAATTGAACCTCTCCACAACAACATTACATTGTTTTCAATTGAACTCGCAGTTGGTCAATTATGTTGACGAAAAAAATTGCGAAGTGCGTGAAAAGCATTTTTGTTTTCATCAGTTAAAATGAAAAAATATGCATTAATTTCTGTTAGAATAAGAATTAATTAAGTTTATTACTATTTTTAATAAAATGTATCTTTACACATAAAATGTATCAAAATTTGTTTTAGTTAAGGCTTTTATTTCATGTGCACAAATATTTATTCCCCCACTGTATATATATATATATATATATATATATATATATATATATATATATATATATATATATACACATACACACATTCCTTTTCATCTGTATATTTAGATACATATGATAAAATATATAGTTGTTTTAAGGTATGCTAAATTAATGGGTTAAAGTGCTCCATATCAGTGATAGAGCATATATAAATATAAAAGGACACTGAAGCCAACACCCAGGCTACAGTCTGTCTCATATTAAGCACAATTGTCAGGCCATCTATCTATCTATCTATCTATATATATATATATATATATATATATATATATATTTTTTTTTTTTTTTTTTTTTTCAATAAATGAATATTCATTTCTTAAAAAAACAAAATATTTTTTGAATATTACTTGCTTACTTTAGTCTTACCTGAATTTTGATTAGGACTTACCTTTCAACCACCTGATGAATATTCATGAATGTTTTCAAATTTAAAAGCCTTTATAAACCAATGACACACTTGGTCTTGTATATAAACATATGCAACAAAATAAATTCTTACATTTGCCTTGATAAAGAGTCAGATAATAGTTTTATATATATATATATATATATATATATATATATATATATACATAAAGTGAGAGAGAGAGATTATATAAAGGTATGCTGAAAAGTTCATGGCTTCAAATCTTCCTAAAATCTAACCAAATGACCAAGCATCAGACATTTTTAGAAGGGCATGATGAACACTTTTCAGCACCTCCTTGTATATAAGTGTGTGTGTGTGTGTGAGTGTGTGTGTGTGTGTGGATGTATAAACATAAACACACACTTATTTGAAAATACTTAAGGACGCATGCATGTTTATGTTTATATAGGTCTTGTTTAAATTCTTTTCCTTCTGGAGATTCTCCCTATCATTTATAAAGACAGTTCAAATTATTTCACTTCTTGTTGCCACAGTAGAACTCGTTCACTGTCAAAACAGGGTCTGAATTTCAATCCTGTCTTATCAATGACTTACAATGGGATGGCACACTGAGATTCTTCTGTGCAGATATATCATTTCATTCTTTTCTGATAATTGATATCAACAGTAGAGATAAATTCTTTTTTTTATGCTTACTTGCCTCAAGTCAACACAGGATGTGAATTTTAATACAGAGAATTAGGAATTTGTTTGGTCAACCTTTCAGTTTGAAAAGAAAAAACACCTGAATTCATTATCTATTAATACACTGATCACCTTATTTTCTAGCTATCCATCTAGTGTCTGATTCTACATGAAGGCCATGCTAGGAATACTGAATTTCATGTCCTTCTTTAAGAGACTGTCAAAGAATAGAACCTTTGAAAGATCATTGACTTATTTACACTATTTATATTTGGACTGTTGTCCTCATCTTTTTTGTTGTTATCATATTGTTTTAACTGCTGTGCCCTTCTGACTTTGTTCAGGAGTATATTGCTCTGGGTAACCTAAAGGAAATTCTGAAGTGAACCATTTATTTAAATCCCCAGGGGTAGACTGTTCTTGTTCCACTGCTCATGTCTAGAGATATTGTTTAGTATTTAATTTTATTTAGTACTGTTCAGTTATTTCTTGCCCATATCTACTGAGTACCTTAAGTACACATTGTCCCTTACAATAGCAAAGTGGGTAAAATTGTTGGTTTGTGAATTTGGTGACATAGTGGTTGTGAGTTCAATCCCTGGTCAGGCAGTGTGTACTTGCACTTAGTGGAAACAAGTTAGAAATAAATGAAAAGTTATAAATAAAATGAGAACAAGATGATATCCCATGCCATGAAGTGAGTTCAGACTTGGTTTACATCAACAAGGTTTTGAATTTTTTTATTGCTTCTCACTGAATTTAGATATATTTTTGCCAGCAGAAACAAAATATTTCTGAAAGTTTTGATTGATTGATTCCCTTTCTACAGCTTATCAAAACCTTACAGGTTATTTAAAGTCAGAAAATCTTTTTAAATTGTAAGAATTTGGGTGGGGAGGGATAATAATGATTGGTGATACAAGTTTTACTAATTAATCCATAGCTGGGGAGCGAAGATCTGGATTTATACCTTTCCTATTGGTATTTGCATATAAGTGACTATAATGAACCCAAATGAAATTGTAACTTGGATCTCCAATTAATAACATGGGGATGCTTCATCAACATGTCATGGGGGCCTGTGAAACCATTCAACACCATGTAGGAGTATTTGAATGGGTCTGCCAAATAATGATCCGTTGGGTACATACATGTGTAGATGCAAGCGGGGGACATTTTGAACATTTGTTATGAGTTGCTGTGTCGAGGTATAATGATGGCTTTTTGGACATATGTTTATATAGACATTTTACCTTGTTTTGGTATCAGGAGAACACACCCAAAGTGTTGAAAAGTATTTTGATACACCCTCTGTGTGTGTGTATGTATGTATATATATATATATATATATATATATATATATATATATATAATGCAATTTAAGATTTTAAATAATTGCTTAGCTTCTCTGTTCTTTAATGAGTATATTTTGTATCTGCAACCATTTTTGAAGGTGTAATAAATAGTTTTGATGCATGTAATTATTATATTATTATTTTGTAGCATTTACACATTTATTATATATATATATATATATATATATATATATATATATATATAGAGAGAGAGAGAGAGAGAGAGAGAGAGAGAGAGAGAGTTTTAAATAAAACAAAAGATAAGGGTAAAACCTTTTATGCTTATGTATTTCATTCCTTGAGGTATTTTATCAAGGCAATCATAGAATATATATTTGGTAATCTGTATGCTCTGGTGTAATGATGAGAAAAATAGTCTTATCTACTTATATTGACTAATATAAAAATTTATTCAGTTTTAATTTTCATTTTCAAAATTTACTTTATTGAACATACTGACTTGTTTGTTTTCTTTTCCAGCAGCTTCATAATTCCGTCCTCTCAGAACTTTTATCTTTCTCAGTAAACAACTGCACTCCATGTCTTTTGTAGTTTTTCAGGGAGCTGATTTTTTTATTTTATTTCAGAATATTCAGTAAATATGACAATAAATGGTAACTGTAATGAATACAACAGAGAAGTAAGAATTTTAATCAACTTCCACTTTCACTTTTCTTAACTGTAATTATTTAAATCAATTTCTTTGTTCTCCAAAAGCAATTCATAGCTCTATACACAGAATTCCCTTTCTTTAGATTAAGTATAGTGTTTGGTAGGATCTGTAGCAGTGTATTTCCCTACCCCTTTGATCTTTTCATTCAACAATCAAGGAGATGACTTCTTGATAATATTAGACTGGAAAGATGATCCTATCATGCAGCACCATTGAGTAGTGCCTGAAAATCAAGCCACAAGTTGACCCAACCCTTGTGAGTGAAAGTGGGTAGAAACAGTTTTGAAATATGATTGTAAACTCCTCTATATTATCAACGTCATGCCTGGTCAGTACCTAGATGGTTGACCGCTTTGGAATACATGGTGCTATAATCTTGGATGCATGGGTAGTGTAATGGATAATAACTCAGAATGGTTAATCAAAGAACTGAGTTCCAAATACCCTTGGGAATGGTATGAATCCATTTGTTCTCTCCCCAGCTATGGTTTAATTAATAAAACTTGTATCACTAAATCATTATTATTTCTCCCAAATATTCTTACAATCTCAACATATTCTCTGGCTTTAAATAACCTGCAAATGGTACAATTGTTCAAAGCGTAATGTATTATCAGATACAGATCCTTATAATAAGATCATATTTAACAATGAAACTAAAATAGAGCTGCATTCTACAAAGTGAGAATTTGTCATGATACAAAACGAAGCTGACCATAGTCAAGATCATAATCAGTGTAAACTCCACACTCTTTCGTTAACTGCATAATATACTTTGCCAGGGTTACATAATATTTTGAATTTAGAATTGTCTTTCTTCTAGACAACAAAGCCTGATGAGCCTTTTATTATTTAACCTATAGCTGGGGGAAGAAATGGATTCATGCCTTTCCCAAGGTTATTTGCATATATGTGGAAGTAACAAACTTGAGTGGAATTCAAACTTGACTTTCCAATTTCTCATTCCGAGTCACTACCCATTATATAATGCCCACATCCAACACGACATACACATCCTTGTCTGGATACAGTGTTTTTATAAAATAATGCAGCAATTTTTGCACTGATTTGAATTTTTTTTTCAGTAGTTCTAATGCACTCACTTCTAAAATCACACTCATATATGTATAGAAATGCTTGCTTGTTCTCAGGTATAAATATACTTGCAACATATCTACATATAAAGACCATATATCTACACCACATAGATATATTTAACATTTTTCCTTTCATATAAGTAAACCAACTCCTCAATGTGAAAAAAGTTTAAATTACATAGCTCTACTTTTAGACTGGCTGTGTGTGTGTGTGTGTTTGTTTATGTATAAACACTTAAAAAGAACAAGATACATATGCACAAACATATATATATATATATATATATATATATATATATATATATATATATACAGCTATTTTTATCACATGCATATGTGTATATATATATATATATATACAGCTATTTTTAACACTTGCATATGTGTGTGTATATATATATATATATATATATACACATGTGTATGTTAGTTAGCAGAAGATAATTTTTTCTCAAATATACAGAAATGTTTGCTTGACAGCATTGCAAATCAAAGTAAGTTTTTTATATTTATTTTTGTTCTATTCTTTAAAAAATTTATTCATTTTTTTATAAGATTTTTTCTTAAAAATTTGTTCATGATAACAAAAGGCTGTACTTCTTCTCAAAGTTAAGAATTTCACAAAGAAAATTGCAACTTAGTTAGAGATCGTCCCTAGGCAATGTTTTGTAAGTTCATTTTATTTGTAATTTCAGATGAAGTGATGTTAAAAAGTAAGAAAGTAATATTATTTTGTGGCAAGTGGATTTTTTTCAAGGTGTAAACAAGTTATATTTGCAAAAAGTCGTCAATATGTAAAGCCTTTTGCAGCACTTAAATTTAAGTATTGATCCTAGATTTATTCAACTCATATTGTATTTACCTGTTTTTGGTAAACATGTGCATATATATATATATATATATATATATATATATATATATATATATATATATGTATGTGTGTATGTATGAGGATTGATCAAAAAGTATGTTGCTATGGTAATGTATCCAAAGTATGCACCTTAAACTCTGTTTTGAAAGCACACTAAGTTATAATGTTCTCATTTACTTTCTTTGTTTATTGAAGTGCTTGGAAGGAAAGTGTGTAGATTGTGGCCATTCTGCAACACCACAGATGTTCAATCAGCAGTTTTTCACCACAGACAACATTCCCCAATCCATCAAACACCATATTCTCTAGATCTCACTCTTTGCAACTTTCTCTTTCAAAAATCAAATCCCACTTGAAAGGAACAAGATTTCAAGACACTGAGGAAATCCAAGAGAATGCAACAAGTCAGCTTGCTATCCCAAAAAAGGAGTTCCAGGAATACTTCCATTAATGGAAATGATGCTGGATAAAGTAAGTAGCTTCAAAAGAGTGCTACTCTGAAGGAAATTAAATGCCAAATTGATATGTGTTGTAGTTTTTATTTTTATTGCACTAGTATGAATACCTTTTAATTAAAACTTGTAAAATTTTTCTTTTTATAATGTGGTTCACCTTTTTCAAGACCCAGGAGCCACTCAAGGTAGAGGGTTATGTTTGGAGGCTATTTATGTGTATAGGAGTGAAAGATAATAGTTAAACCTAACTTTAAGCAGGTTAAGTGATCAGGGAAACATCCTGTTGGGAGTCGATTCTACAAGGTAGTGGTTTGCGGTAAGAAGCTGCTTGAGTGGAACTTAATTCTCACCTACATATATATATATATGTAGAAATTTTGAAAAACAAACAAAAAATCCATAAATGTAGTTAAAATGAAAAAAATTGTCGACGTCAGACGTTTGGTTTTAATAAACCATTTTCAAGACAAAATTCATTAAAATACAAATTCAGTTCAATATGAAGAAAACGATGGACATAAAAACACAAGTCTTATCCAAGAGTAAAACAGATAACTGAAAATTTTAAAAACAAAAATTTAAAATGTAAAACCTAAAAAGTTCGAATTGTATTTCGATAAGCCTGCAAATTTTTATAAAATCATTTTGAAAACAAACAAAATGTTTTTTCAAAAATTGTCGACGTCATGGACGTTATTCTGTCATTTATTCCATTTACCATTTACATGCTTATATACTGTCTACTGAAAACACAAACCTAAATTCGTTTTTACAACATGGAAGATTGCAGGCTTATCCGGAAATACAGGAATTTTAAAAAAAATCGAACTTTTAGGAATACGTTTTGGGAGGAGTCCGCCTATGTGATAAGCATGTGACCATGGATAAACGGAAAGCTGATCTTTTTAAAAATTTTCAGTTATCTGTTTTACCCTTGGATAAGACTTGTGTTTTTTATGTCCATTGTTTTCGTCATATTGAACTGAATTTGTATTTTAATGAATTTTGTCTTGAAAATGGTTTATTAAAACCAAACGTTCTGGTCGACAATTCTTTCATTTTAACTACATTTATGGATTTTTGTTTGTTTTTCAAAATTTCTACATTCTGTCGGATTTTATCCATTTACACATGCTTATATATATATATATATATATATATATATATTATATACATACACATATACTTCTGAAAATTTTTTGTGTCATCATGCTCTTTTCCTCACAGATGGTGCTCAACTGACCCTATGATACCATGCAATCAATAAAATAAAAAATAAACAATGCATATGCGTGAAATTAAAAATATAAAATGGCAACAATTTACCAATTGCACCGTGTATATTTGGTTAAATAATTATATAAATGAACTTTAAACCTTTTAAGTATCAAATTTCAATGAATATGTGAATCATGACAACATTGCAAACAACAGAATGTCTTTCAAAATGGCTAGTGTTAGCTAAATGTGCTTAAGCATAGGAAGATATATTTACATATATTAACTAGAAATCAGAAAAAATTATTAGAAACATAGCAAAAGTAAATGAAAATGAATCAGGAAGGAATGTTGAGTTCTTAATCAAATGTGTTAAAAATTTCTGTTGAAATACACCATATATATATATATATATATATATATATATATATATATAACCATACATACTGGACATATGCAGGTCATGCCACTCAGTTCTTAGAACCAACAGCCAGACTACATGCACATATCATTTGATTATATTGGTGAAGGCTTGTGCAGAACGAACCAGACTTTTTTGAAGAGCCGAATATAAAGAACTGGTGCACAGTTGCCACAAGGTCCCCAAATGACCCACCCACAGGTTTTGAATTCAGAGTTGTACTCCTTCTAGACAGGTTGCCACCCAAGGCTATAGAACCCAATGTATCCTGCTATTTACCCATAACTGGTGGGGAGAAGAAATGGATTCATCTCTTTCCCAAGTGTATTAACATGTAAGTGAATGTAATGGATTAAACTGGAATTCGAATTTGGGTCTACGATTATTCGATCCGAGCTGCAATCCATTACTCTACCGTGCCTTCATATATATATATATATATATATATATATATATATATACACACACATATATACTGCCAGCCAAAAGTATTTGGCAACCCACAAAAATGTTTAATTCTCATCCTAAAAGTGTTATTTTTAATGACAAAATTTAAGTACCACAGTGATTTTATTTATTATACTAAATATATGTTTCCCTGAGCCATATTGAATACAAGTTAAACCAAAAAGAACACAAAAACTTCTTAAACTTTTGATTCAGCAAAATGTCCCCCTTTGGCCACTATCACTACTTCACAGATTCTTGGCATTCTTTCCACCAAAGACTGGATGTAGACTGTCCAGATTTCCTGCAAGATTTGCCAGAGATGAGCTGCACTTGTGGGTTGTTTAGCTCTGATTTTTCAGTCAAGTTCATCCCACATGGGTTCCACTGATTGCACTGGCCAAGTCATCAGTTGATGGATGTGCTGTTTCTCTTTGCTTTTAATGTACTTCTGGTAGAGTTTACTTGCATGAGTACAAATCCTTGACCCACAATCTGTGTTTCAGATGGGATTGTGTGATGCTGCAGTATGCTCTGATAGCTGGTCTGGTTCCATTTGCCCTTCACCAGCAGCTCTTTCACCAACACTTCACTGCATATAGACTCCCTTATTTGACCAAAAGATTTTGAACTATGATTCATCAGTCTAATGGACTTTAGACCACTGCTCTATTGTCCAGTCTTTTTGTGTCTTGGCACACTGAAACCTTTTTGGTTTCTTGACAGCAATACTGCCATATAGGCCAGCTTCTCACAGTCTTCTCTTCACAGTGGATGTTGGCACATTTTTTTTTACAACATTGGTTCAGTTGTGATGTTCGGAGCAGTCAAGCCTTCTATCATGCAATCTGGTGACTCTGATGAAATTTTCCTCTGCTCTTGTTGTTGCTTTTGGTCAACTAACCCTCCTTTTGTTCTTGTTTTGTCCAGTTTCCTGAAGTCTCTTAGCAGTATAATCCACTGTAGTTCTGGTAATTTTTCTTTTGGAATTACTCTGCTTGAATATCCTTCTTTTTTTTAAAGTAATGATCTTTTGTCTTTGTTCAAGTGTAAGTTCATGTGTTTTGGGAATTTTGTTGAGAAAAAAGTTTTGATCTGGAAGAAAGTTGCAAAATTTGGGCTTTTATTTAAACAAAATAACAGATTTCACTACTGGGCAAGATACATTGGCAGCATCGGCAAATCAACTAGTATCTAGCAAGCAGTAATTCAACACAATATAGTCTAATGTGAGTTCAAGTGGTAGTATAATGTAACTTTTGGAAAATATTTTATTCATGCTCAGTACTAAAGAAGAAAAAAGCCTTCAAATTAATTTTTCAAAAGATATCCGGTTATCCGGTCAAAGTTACTAAGGAAGACTTCTATTTAGTATAATAAATAAAACCATTTTGGTGCATAACATGTTGCATTAAAAATAACACTTTTAGGATGAGAAATAAAAAATTTTGAAGGTGGCCAAATACTTTTGACTGGTATGGTATATATATAAATATATATATATATATATATAAAGGCATATGGATAATAAATGGGATAACTTCTGAGTAATGTGTTTTGTCTTCTTTAATTCATCGGACTAGAGTAAGATTTTTCTTGATGTTGAAATGGGAGGAGGAACATAAAATCACAAGCATGGCTTATAATTATGCATAGACAGGAAATGCTAAAGATGCTGGCATGCTGAAATTTTAAATTATGTATATTGATAAAAATATGGCATGCTATATTTATGGCTAAAATTGCTTAATATCAGGAATAGAGCATATGTAAATGTGAAGGTTGTGTTCAAATATCAAACAGACTGTTGCTGCTCACTGTTGACCTCAGTGTCCACTTTTATATATATATATATATATATATATTTAGAAAAATATGACAAAAACTGGAAATCTTAATGAACGAAACATGTTACAAAAACTTTTACAGTTTGTCATATCTTTCAAAATACTGTTTGTTGATATATAAAATTATACAAAATTATATATAATTATATCATATATATATATATATATATGGTGGACTCTCCCATTGTATTCAATGTATGAGGGTCAAGCAGCTCAGTTCCTAGGAATTGACAGCCCCGACGCCAACACATATGATTTGATTATAGTAGTGAAGGCTTTGTGAAGAACCAACCACACTTTTCAAAGGGCTGAATACAGAGACCTGGTGCACTACATGCCACCAGTTCCCCAAACAAACCTTTGCAGGTTTTAAATTCAGAGTGGTCCTTCTCCTAGACCAGTTGCCATCACAGTCTGTCCTGCTATTTACCTATAGCTGGAGGGAGAAGAAGAGGATTAATACCTTTCCCAAGAGTATTAACATGTAACTGAATGTAATGGATTCAACCGAATTTGAACTCAGCTCTCTGATTCCTCAATCTGAGCTGCAATCCATTACTACACCATGCCTTTATATATATATATATATATATATATATATATATATATATATATATATATATATATTCACAAATATATATATATATATATATAAATACATACTCTCAAATATATATATATATATATATATATATATATATATATATATATATCTCATTTGATATAAGAAAAACAATGCTCAAACAGTGCTAAATAACACAGCTATTAAGTATATATTACTAAATAGACATAATGACCTATACAAACACTACAACTTGAAGTTTCATGTGCATGAAACTCTGAGTTGTATTGTTGGTGTATATATGTATATATATATATATATATATGAAAATGATTACAAAATGATAAATAAACATAGCAATATCTGTTTTTGTTCTTCTATGTAAACAATCATAGCTTTAATACAATTTCCTGTTCTTTGTAGTTCTTACTATATATATATACATACTCACAAATACATACATACTCGCAAATATATATATATATATATATATATATATATATCATTTAATATAAGAAAAACAGTATATATTACTAAATAGACATAATGCCTTATACCAACAGTACAACTTGAAGTTTCATGTGCATGAAACTCTGAGTTGTATTGTCGGTGTATATATATATCTATATATATATATATATATATATATGAAAATGATTACAAAATGATAAATAAACATAGCAATATCATAGCTTTAATACAATTTCCTGTTCTTTGTAGTTCTTAATAAATTTTGTCTTTTTGCTAGCTCTCCATCAAACTTGCTAGGTAGGTTATGTTTTATCATCTACCTCTCTTCCCTTTAATCTTTTCTGTGAGTATCAAATTTTCAAAGCCCTCTTTCCTCATTATGCTCCCTAGAAATTTCCAGTATCTCTTCCAGATGTTAATTTTGTGTCCTTTTTGTTTTCATCTATAAAACTTTGTCGTTGCTCATATTTTCGAGTCATCTCTCCCAAACCCTGCTCCACCATCCATTCAATCAAGCTCACCAGCTAAGTTATCTGTTTTATCCTCTACCCCTCTTGCCTTCAATCTGTCCTGTGTGTATCAAATTTTCCAAGCTCTCTTTCCTCATTATGTACCCTAGAAATTTCAACTGTCTCTTCCTGATGTTAAGTATAAGTGTCTTTTTTTGTTTCCATTGTCCTTTAGAGATGCAATAATGGCTGTAAACTTAAAATCTGAAATAATACAAAAAATCATACTTCATAAGCAGATGTTCATAGCAGAACATTGCCCTGGGATTTCATTAGAAATTAAGACGAATGGCTGAAGATTATTATTTTTTTACCTTCATTTTTTTCTGTCAGTAAAGCATCAAACAAAGACCCCTGCAGAAATGACTCGAAGAATAGCTAATATCTCTTGATAAAACTGGCTTATAAAGAGTCTCCATTAAGAATGCAATATGGACAGTAAAAAAAGATTATTTTGGAGGCATATCTCAAGTGTGCTTTGCCGGATGTTTGTACAAGATTGGAGACCATCGAATTGTGTAATGAAACTTGATCTTCAAAGATGTACCCATTTTGCTTAAGCATGTGTGTATAGCACAGAGGGGATTGGTAGATATTCGCTTCTCATTTCACATCAAAAGATAATTAGCTTCCAACTAGAAATTTGTTCTTTTTATTTATATTTGATATTGTCTCTTTCACATGTACATTGGCAAACAGTGTTAAAAAGACATGAAGCAAGTATTTTTGAATTGGGAAAGTGTACAACCTATAGGCAAGTTTTTAATGCTTACTTGCTAGAGGACACAGAAATTAAAAGTCTTTCTTAAATGATACATGGAATATTCTGTCAAGAAAACTTTTCATTAATTTCTGATCACAGAAAATCTCTTTTGTCCTCATTGTTTGTGGTGCCACATATCCTGTCTCAATAAACAGTAGCAAAGGTTGGGTGACTCGGCTGCCTTTGGTCTGGAAATGCAATCTGACACAACTATACAGTCCCGTATCCACTACATTTTACTGTATGGTATTTTTATCATTGATGTCATGTATTTTTGTAAAAATAATTTTATTTATATCAATGATGAAGTTGAGAAAATTATTGTTTACTAATGTTTGTATTATGTTTTTTAGTTCATTCAGAAATATTCTGTAGAAAAAAGAATTTAGATGTGCCTTTATTTAGGAAGTTTTTATGACGGTTATTTTATATCATTCAGGGCATTGGCTATCATAGTTTAGAAGACAAGAGTTCATACTAGTGGGTTTTTTATATGGATAGGTGGTAAATACTTTGGATTTTAATCTATATATATAAAACAGAGGATGTCTGTCTGTGTGTACCTTTTCACTCAAGATCGATACACCTGATTTTGATCGAACTTGGTACATACATTGTACAATGTAAGAGACAGGCTCTTAGTATTAAAAACTGACAATTTGTAAAAAATCAATAAATGATAAATACAATCAAAAATCAATAAATTAAAAAAAAAACAAGAAATGAAAAATTGATTTCTACACAAATTATAAACTAAAAACTCCCTCAATTTTTAAGCAATCTAATACAAACTTCACTCACTTGTAGCCAAGAATAAGTTGATTGTTTAACAGTCATTTAACTTGATAATTTACTTCATCCATATAGTAAAATCATGCATAAATAGCAAAAAATGGCAATTTTTACTGATTTCTTTCTTATTTTTCATTGATCTTTTCAAGCAATTTCCATCAAACTTAACAATTGCTTTATCAATGTATCCTGGTAGCACACTGACAAATTGAATTTAAAAACTCCAAAATAATTGGGGTCTCAAGTGGGTCTTCATGCTGCTTGCTTTAACCCTTCATGTCTTCTGCTTACTTCAGTTGAATACAGATTACTTCTGCTATATCAGTAATTGCATTAATTCAAAATGTTTTTTAATGAAAGTACTTTAAAGTAATTAAAGAAGATAGACTCTGTTACATCTAAACATGATGTTGTTTATACTCCATTCTAATTGAAGGCTTTTTCTGATCAACAAGCTGGGTATGGCTGCTATATATCTATAAAACAGAAGATGTGTGTGTCTCTGTGTGCGTGTATGCTATTTATGCACGTCTACATTTTGTGACAAATTTCACTGAAATTATACACACATGTTGAAAATTTACAAAAGTAAAGTAAGACCAACTTTTCAATCTCTAGGCCCCTGGGTTTGGCAGAAAAATTGATATAACTGAAGGTGGGTACAACTTCCTGAAAAAACCCAGGCAAAGTTACATGCAAACAAAATATTTATTGGATGAACTGATATTCTCTGCACTTAATGCAAAACATAGTTTATGTAATATGCATGATAGTTTTTTCTACACCATTGGCTTCATGCAAAAAATTGCAAAAAAATTGGGTTTTTCATACTACTTAAAACAAAAATTTGAATAGCTCTCTCATTTTTTATCTGATTTTCTTCAAACATGTTACAAAAAAACTTACCATCATGCAAGCAATAAGATGGTGCAGTTCTAGTCCTTCTCACTTCACCGTGTATAATGAAAAACCAAGAAAAACTGTTCAAAAAGCCAGTTTTTCAGCCATAACACCCTGGTTTTTCATTTGATGTTTTCCAAATTTGCCATGTAAATTACATATGCACAAAAATTGTCTTATGGCCATAGAAAATCTACTGAATATCTAAAACACTGAAACAATTTAACCCCAAGCAAGGACCATACAAGAAGGTCTTATCAATGGAATTCTTTCATTAAAAACAATGAAACACATGCGAAGGACATACAGTAAAAAAAGATGAGGTGAGGGGCAGTAGGTTAGTATACCAATGGATGATGTATGCAAGCAGGGATGCAGGCAGATATTTCTAGACAGTTGGGTGCAGTTATACAATTACAGCTATGTACACCTGAGAAATGCTGGGTACTTTGGCTAGTTCTATATAAATGTCAAGTAATAGGATTTAGTTATTAACAATGAGTTTGCATGTAAATTTTAGTGTGTTTTTTTTTTTTTGAAAAGTCAGTCTCAGATTTATAATTTTGTCCTTATTTTTTATAAAAAAAATGTCATCAATGTAACTTGTGTAGATTTTTGGTTTGTCAGTTGTTTCAGACACTTTGTTTTCAATATGTGACATATAAAAGTGAAGGCAGGACCTAATGGCTTTCCCATGCTGATGCCTTTAGTTTGGATGTAGGTGTTACCATTATGATTGTATGATGGGCCTTTTATAGTATAAGCAAAGAGTAGTTTTCAAAGAGTTGCTGATTGAATTTTGGAAGGAGGGATTGAGATATGTACACACACATACACTATGAAAAAAAAAACTTGCACCAGTGATAAGTGCATATAAAAAAAAGAAAAACTGAGAAATATAAACAGTCAATTGTTGATACTTGCTGAAAATTGGACAGTTTCATGAAATGGAAGCTTAAACAAAAATTGTTACTCTCATAGTTATCTTTGATAAGAGCAAATAACAATAACTATAATATATACTATTTTATGGTTTTCCTATTTGAATTCTCTGATTTGTCATGATTCTTAATTGAATTGAAGAACCTATTTATGAAGTCTATGACTTTAAAATACCTGTGGAAATTCTCCTATTATTTTGTTAAATATTTGAGCTCAAAAGATTTGACAAAATATGGCAATATCAAACATTATTATGAATACAGGTCATTATTTGAAGAAGAGGGTACAAATAGAAAGATTCAAAATTGACAAGGATTTCCATTTCACTGACCCAGACATTTGTCTGCTTCTTTTTTTATGTATACTTTCTTTTTCACACTAAAACCGGACAACATATCTAATGTATTTTTTTCTTGTTTTTCCTCACAATCAAGAAGGAATGGTCCATTATCTACCAGAGACAATGCCAAGGGAGGAATATGTTTTATATATATATATATATATATATACAGGGGTTGGACAAAATAATTGGAACAGGTGCAAATTCCACTCCTATATTTCAAATATCTATTATATTAAGGACTTTAACTAAAACTTCATAATTGCAGGTTATATCTATTGTAAATATGAATATTTATTTAATTTACTGTCTTTGTCTTATTTATTGTTAGAATTTAGTAAAATTTAAGCTAAATGTGTGACCTCTCTGAGTTTGAAAAAGGGCAAATTGTTGGAGCTTGCATGGCAGGAGCCTCAATCACTAAGGTTGCTGAACTGTTTGGTTTTTCAAGAGCTACCATATCAAGAACTATGGTGCAATTTGAGAATCAGGGTAAAACCTCTAGCAACCGTGGCAATTTGGGTCAGACTTGCAACCTTACTGACAGGGACCGACGTGTATTGAAACACAAAGTGGTACAGAGATCACAATGCAAGTCATAATTTCAGACGAGTCCAGTTTTTCTCTTTTTTCGACTTCAGGGTGAGTTTATGTGTGGAGGCAGCCCAAAGAAGCTTACAACCCTGACTGCTTTCTTCCAACAGTGAAGCATGGAGGTGGATCAGTGATAGTCTGTGCTGCCATATCATGGAAATGTCTCAGCCCAATAGTTGCCCTGCATGGTAGAATCAACAGCAAAGATTACCTGAACATTTTGGGAGATCATGTTCATCCAATGGCCAAGACTTTATTCCAGATTAAATAAATTAACTTTGAATTTAACTAGTGTTTCAATTATTTTGTCCAACCTATATATATATATATATATATATATATATATATATATATATATACTGATATATATAACTATATAAGTAATAGCAAAGAAAATCTATATATAAAATTCTGTGACTTCTGTTAGTTCATCCATCCATTCCACCCTCTAAATAGCCATTGACTAAACAAAACCAAATCATGTGGAGAAGTGCAAACAGGTAAGATGGTACAAACTATAGTTGGTTTTACTAGGGTACATAGTTTAGTACAATAAATTTTCATTCATTTTTGGGAGAAAAATTAAAAGTTTTATTATTTAACATACAAAATACACCTACTATTTAAAAAAAAACAATTTAATGATTAAAATAATACTTATTTAATAAGAATGCAATAATGTTTTCTGCATATCAATTTTATGTCTACAAGAATCCAGTTTCCAGTTTGCTATGCTTTTATGAGAACTATATACAAATTACAAATGCTTCAAAAGTTAGAATTTGGCACCAGAGAGAAATATTTATGCATGGCTAGTTAGTTGTATGTTGCATGCTCAAGAGTAAGAAATACCAAGAATTTATTCTTTGCTGTTAAAAAGGAAAAAAATAAATTTTCTTAAAAAATATTATTTACCATGTGTTTCATGGGAACTTGTCTTATGTGATACTGCTTACGTGGGCTAAGCCGGTCACATGAGGTAGAAGTTCAGGCAGTTTGAATTAGCATGAACTACTGTGAAGATGAACATGTCAATGTGTGTGGTTGAGAGTTGGTGGCCATAGGTGATACGAAGCATGGAACATGGTGGCAGCAGTACACTAACTGAGTGATGACTAAACAATGAAAGGGAAAAGATAACAGTGCAAGAGAAATAGATAAGTGTTAATTTTTGTGTTCTTGTTTTGATATTGTAAAAATTCCAAACAGGTGGGTGTAAGAAAAAATGGCCAGACCAGGCTGGAAATTAACTACATGCTCAGTGGCTAGTAGCAGGCATAAGGCCACCCCAGTCCATGTGTTTGAATGGCAATTTAGCAGAAAATTGGAAACAGTTCAAGCAGAAGTAGCATAACTATGCTATTATCACATATTTGCATGGCCAACAAAGATGTTACCAAACTGCGTTACTTCTCCACGCATTAATGTTGTATAATGGTTTTCATTTTCCCCACACCCGATGAACAGCAAACACCTAAAGACATTCTTGACAAGTATGCAGTTGGTGAAACTAATGTCACATACAAGTGTATTGTATTTCACATGATGAAACAAGAGTTTGAGAGTATAGAAACCTTTTATAACTGCTTTGCGGATGCTAATAAAATCATGTGACTTAGCAAAAACTGCATGGCATTGATACTATGTGACCAAACTGTTTTAGGCATACAGCACTCCCAAACATAAGCACAACTGCTAAAAGGGAGAAAATTAGAGTTGCATAGGTGCATTGAAATTTGCAAATTAATGGAGAAAGCTGCTCAACAGTCTAGAGTTTTAAGACTGAAATAAGTACACAAGGTTCCTACAAAGATGAAGAAGAGTCCATGGAGAAAATAAAAAATCAGAAAAGAATGCCGGTTCTGTACTTCTGGCCATGAACCAGGTAAAGAACAATGTCCAGCTTATGAAAAAAACATGTCTGAAATGTTGAAGCAAGAATGCCTTCGCAGCAAAATGCAAGCCAGGGATGAAACAGGTTCAGATAATGCACACACAACAATTTAGTAGAGATAGTAGTACTAGTCAGACTTTGAACATGTAGATAGGGTTGCAACTGGGGGGGGGGGTGGCTGGCAGTCTCCCACATGGGACAATTCAAGCTAAGATGGTGATGAACGAGGAAAATATTTGTGTTTCAGCTTGATAGCAGATTTTAGAGAATTTGTTAAGTGCCAAACACATTCATAAGAGAAATCTGAAGTTCTCTGACAAAACCCTCATCATGTGGAATGGGACAAAAATGAAAATACTGATCAGGTGCTGTGTAAAATTGACAAATCCAAAAACAGAAAGAATTATGCTATGAATTTTATGATTGTGAGAGATGCATCCAATACTAGGTACAATGGCCATACAAAAAAAAATGGGCCTGGTTAGCATGAACAAAGATGATTTCCAGATGGTGGCTATAGTCCCACAGGAAAAGAGGGAACACAAAAACTGTATACCTGGCCATACCATATCAACATAGATGGGAACTGCATCAACAAAACCGGATCAACTTGAAGAAAACAACAGGGAAACTACCAAGTGCATCTGTGGGGATTCAGCTATATCCAGTCCAAGGTGATCATTTAGGCACTAGAGAAAATCAATCCAAACCAGCAAATTTAACACCTCCACCGGCTATAAACCCAGATAATGGGAGGACCCCAAAGACACCTCATCAGGATGATTCAGTGATGAAAATGCATTCTGGGAGAATAGTCAGAACACCAGCAAGGCTGAAGTACTAAAGGAAAAGAAAGTTGAGGAAAGGGGCAGAATAATCCTTGTAAAGCATTGTGGTCACTCATCTCTTCCTCATTCCCATTAAAAAAAAGTCTCTTTTCAGAAGGGGAAAGATGTTTCATGGGAACTTGTTTTATGTGAAACCGCTTATGTGGGCTAAGCTGGTCATGTGATATTAGAGTGCAGGCAGTTTAAATTAGCATGAACTACTGTGAAGATGGGCATATCAACTTGCGTGGTTGAGTGTTGGTGGCCATAGGTGATACTGAACATGGAACATCATGAAGTCCAATAAAATTAAATTAAAGAAATTATTAAGCTGTGAAGTAGGGTTTTTGTCAAAGTATTTTTCCAAACAAATCAACTTATTCAAATTTCATTGATTGGTTTGCAAAATTGAACGATATGTAGAGTTTGTAAATTTCAACAAAAAATGTTTGCGATACCTTCAACAGTACTAAATACTGTAAGGATTTCAACATGTGTAAGTGTGCTTAAAAAAATTCTAGTCAAATAAAAATAGATTTGATTTAAATTTTATTATTTATATGTGAGGTTGGAACAAAAAAAAAGGAGCATTTTCATTTTGTATCATACCTTTCTGTTTGTAAATACATCTATATATTGTTTTAAAGTTATAAATCTCCTTTTTAGGTATTATTTCAATAATTTTTATTACTTTTATCTTCTGCAACGAAAGCAAACATGAATAATATATATATATATATATATATATATATATATATATATATCTATCATAAAAAATTATCCAAATTTATCTATAAACACATCTAAAACAAAACTTTTCATCTAAATGAATAGAACACAAGGAATGTGATAATTATGCAGAGAATGATATAAAAAAGATCAATACAAATAAAAACTCTGATATATCTTTTTCTTCTATCTTTCCTTGTAATCAAAATGAAATAGTCCATTATTTATCTGAGGTAATGGCAATGCATAATGCTCCTGCTTACTAACTAACTAATGAAAGAACAAGCAGAATTATAATAATGGTGCGATGGATAAATTGTCGCCATTTGATATTTTTTAATTTTGCGTATATACATTGTTTTTGATTTTGTCAACTGCACAGTATAGTAGGGTCAGTTGGGCACCATCTGTGAGAAAAAAAAAAAAAACATGACACAATTTACTGTGCTAGAAATTTGGAAATGGCATGCTGTACTGCTTGGTATTTTGATTATTTTTATCTTTTGCAATCAAAGCAAATGTGGCTAATATATATACTCTATAACAAAGCTGTTATATCTCGTGCAAGATATAATAAACAAAGTAAACCCGAGTGTGGTTTTCAATAATAATTTTATAATCGGATGTAGGAATGTCAAAATACAGAGACAGAGTCAGGAGTAAGCTAACCGCAATGGTGTTAGTAAACGAAGACCTTTTATACTGTTCATTGTGGTCGTACTTTATCGGCAACCAGTCTGTCCATTATCGTGAATGGGGAAGTTGGGTTATCTCATCACAACAAAAGCCTATCCAATTTTATCTATAAACCCATCCGAATTCTGATGAATAGAACAAATAACAGATTTAGAATGGAAACAAAGAATGTGATAATTATATTCAGAATGATAACAGAAAGAGTAATACAAATGCAGATGTATATCTATGTTTTATAGAATATGTGAGAGCATTTGGTAAGGTATAACACAAAAAACAGCTTTAAACTGCAATATAAGCTTCATTTATTTGAGAAAGATATTAGAATAATCCAAAACGTATGCAGGAATCAAATTACCTGCAGATAGAAAGAAAATGAATTCTGTAAATATAAAAAATAGAAAAGGGTGTAAGACAAGATGTATCTCACTGGACTTAATCAACTTTTACAGTGATGTAATCTTGAGAGAATTAGAAGTCCTATCAGAAATCACGATTGGCACATACAACAGTTGACAGCAGACATAGAAAGGAAACTACAGGTACTCCTAAAGTAAAGGAAAGTAAGAAGAAAGGACTAACCATTGGTTGTAACAAAGCAGAATGTATAGAGCTGTCATCAAGAGGGAAGATCCAGGATGTAAACTACAAATTGGAGACACCAAAATCAAGAAAGTATGAAAATTTGAATATCTCGGAAGTTTTTAATAGATGATGGAAAACATCGAAATCTGAATGAGCATTGGAATTTTGAAAACTGCCTTCCAAAGTCTAAGAAAAGTATTAAGAAACAGGAAAAATTGTTTGAAACAAAGTATGTTGAACTTTTATTTAATATCAGACCCACTATATGGCAGTGAATGCTGGACAATCTCCTCAGATGAAGAAGAGATCCGAGGCAACAGGAATTTGATTCTACAGAAGGAAGCTGAGAATAACATGTACTGAACATGCGAGTAATTACAAATTTAAGGAAAATGGAAACAAAAAGGCTATTTCTACTTAGACCAGAAAGAGACTGTTAAATCTTATAAGGCATATAATAAGGAGAGACAGCTTGGAGAAACTGCCACTCATAGGACATGTTGAAGGCAAGAGGGATTGAGGAAAGCAGTGAATAATTTATCTAATAAACTTGTGTAAATGATTAGCAAAAAGGCAAACCTTACTAATAGTGAAAAAGAGAAGGAAGTTGCAAAGAGCCATAATCACTCACATCCTGAAGGGACATGGCACAAATGGACCATTGTTCTACTGAAACCAGCCACAACATCAACAATGCTTGGGAACTGAGGTCAACTTCAGAATGGATTGTATAGCATTGGTTCCAAAAATTTACTTGCAGTTATCTGGATTTCCGACCAAAGTCTGACTGTTGTCCTAAGTCATCTCACAACAATAGAGAATTGAAGGCAGTTGTTAGTGGCTTCGCTAAAAACAAACTCTTGGGCATTGGGATTAAACCTGAGCATGGGCCATATAACAGTTGGAAGATATATTCTGCTAAAAATCAACAAAGCATTAGTTTTAACTGGCAAAGCTGAATGCAATCTGTGTCCGGTGAATCCATAAAATCCGTCAAATCTTTTACATACCAAGGAAGTGAAGTAAACTTGATTGAAAAGGAAAATCTGCATACCTAAAACTAGGCCATATTGTATAAAATGGATGTAATCTGGAAAACTGATCTATCAGACAACTTCAAATGAGGATTCTTTTGAGTCACTGTAGAGGCAGTTTTAATGTATGGTGTCACTGCTTGAACATTAACTAAAACACTAGAATCTAAGCTTGAAGGAACCTACACTGAGAGCTCCATGTAATATCTCTTGGAGACAACATCCAACTAAATCACAGCTCTATGGATCCATCACTAATATTTCTACAGAATGCACTTTGCAGGAAACTGCTGGTGAGCAGAACAAGAACTTGTAAGTGATCTACTGCTCTGGACACCTATACATGGAACAAAATGGTTTGTTCACCTAGCAACTACTTATATTGACCAGCTATGTTACAACACAGAATGCCACTCTAATGACCCACCAACCTTGATACTGGACCATGATGGTTGGTGTTAGAGTCATGAATGTCTGAGCTATCTCAATCGGATAAAAAAAGAAATACATAAGTGGTGTCCAATGATTTCATTGATGATCAGCAGTTTGCGCAGTTTGGCATCTGCTATAGTTTGCTTAAAAATTATTCTTTTCATCTGCTTATTTTAGATGATAAGTGTTTTTTCGTTCAGTAATCAAAAATATAGCTTTCTTTGGGTTGACAAACTGGCTACTGATTAACCTTTACAAAAGATCTTTCTGACCATTTGCATAAAAATGAACAAAAAAGGAGGGTACAGTTTGGCATGATACTTACATTGTAAATAAATCATAGCCTATCAAAAATAAAAAAAGAGAAAGAAATGATGTAATATTCTCATCCATTGTAGCCGCTATCATCCTGATCAAACCATCATTGCAGAATCATATTGTTATGATTTGAATAAAGTACTACAAAAGTTGCAGACGTTTTGGTCAACAGTGATGAATAGAAAGGATAAAGTTTAAATACTTGACAAGCCATGGCAAAAATAAAATATATTTAGGCATCAAAATCCTGCCCCACCTCCCCCGTTCTCTACTGATTACTTATTTTTCCAGATCATAGATGCATATATACACAACATTGAAAATACCATACATTGTCAACTTTCATGATCCTAGTTGTTATTGTAATGGAATAAATTCAGTGCCGAACCATTAACAACATTGTGATATTACTTAATTTGATGAATAAAGGTATGTTATAATGTCTTAACATTTGTGATTAAAAACAGATATTAATTTTGCTTTAGCCTGTGTTTTACTGTGTATGTGAGTATTGTGTTTATTACTGCTTTTTCCTTTTTATGTTATGCATATACATTTCTTCTTTGTGATTCTTTTAATGTCTTTTTTGGAATGTTATCTACTTAGACTGTAGCATCAAAAAGCTGTTACCCGCTTACTCATCCTTGACAAGTTTCAATAGTAATTATTATTATTATTATTATACAATGAAATAAAATCTTACAGACTTTTTCATGCATGCATTCTTTTTCCTTGCATTTTGTGATAGGATATTTTTTACGCTTGAATTTTTGTCCGGAGGATATAATCAGAAACCTTCATTTAATGACAAAGTGTTTCCATTCCATTCTTCTTGATGATCTTCTTTCTACCAAAGTTGATTTGGTGCCATTATCTCTGCTGATGTTTCTCTTCACTAGAAAGAGTAATTTCTTCTCATTTACTGAAATTCTACTGATCATTTGATAGAAGACATTGGCACAAAAAACAACAACATTTATTGACAGAGTTGAATACATGCACCAACACTCATGTCATTCAAACTGTAAGGGAAATTTGCGTATTTGTATGTATGTTTCTGAATGCAATTATTTTTCTCTCATTCTCTCTCTCACTCAACGCACACACACACATATATAGCTTGAGAGAGAGAGAGAGCAACAGACAGACAAAAGGAAAGAGAGACAGACAAAAAGATGAAAAGAAACAGACAGACACATATATTTATGTAGACATATAGATGTTTGGAAGAGTCATAGTTTTTCCTGAAAGCTAACTATGATAATCAGAATTGTAAAATCTGAAGTCAGAGAGCATACTAGACAATGCTAATATGTTGGTTAATGAGCTCAAAATTGTGAGGATTATCCTCCAATATTAAGGATGTATAGAGTTGATATAATGAGTGTATTTTGGCCTTCATGAAACAGCTATGTTGCTCAAGGGTAACCATATTGATGAGCCACTATTCTGATAAGAATGAATATTGTTTTTTTTTTAAAATAAAAAAAATACTCTCACCAACATAATTTCTATAAAACTCCAATAAGTACAACAATATATTGGTACAAAGTTCTCGACATACACACTCACACACATTTACACAAACTATTATAATAGCTGTTTGTTGCCAAGTATACTCATTTGCTCAAGTGGCTCACTATTCCCTGTTGTTGACACCCAACAAGGTACATTCATCTTACTTCAACACCCACAGAGCTTGTCTGTGGTTTTTTACTGCCCCTATGTTTAGTGAACCTTAGTTATGGTTTGTGGAAGAGAGCGCATAATTGGTGATCAGTAGTTTGTCTTGGCCAGTTTGTTTAACCTCTCAGTGGCTTTGTGCTAGTCCAACCATTGATAGTTTCCAAACAATTCCATCTATCACAAAGCTTGGATTAACCTGTGTAATAGTTTTCAAACACTTCTCAATGGTTTTATCAGATGTATATTAACAAAAGATCACCTCTTTGACTAATATAGTGAGATTTAAACTTGGTCTCATGGTTGAAATACTAAAGCTCTAGTCACCACTTGACCAAGCTTCAGTACTGAACTGTTATGAAATATCAGTCCTCTTACATGGCAGTGAGTGCTGGACAATCTCATCATAGAGAGACTTGAACTACCAAAAGTATAGTTCGGCAGAAGGATGCTGGGAATACCATGGAGCAAACATGTGAGCAATGACAAAGTTTAAGAAAAAATGGGAACAAAAAGGACACTTATACATAACATCAGAAACAGATAGTTGAAATTTCTAGGGTAAATAAAGAGGAAAGTGGGCTTGGAAAATCTGATACTCAATACATATATTGAAAGCAGGATGGAAAACAGCATATGACCTGCTGAGCAAGCTTAAGTAAATGGCTAGCAGAACAGATTTTCAGAGAGATAACAAAAAGATAGAATTTATCAAGAGCTACAAAGGACAAGAAATTGTGGAGAGCCATGAAGGGACATGGCACATAGTAGAAGAAAAAGAAAACATTTCTGCCTGTGGCAGATTTCCAATACGCATGATATATTTTTGATTTAACAAGAATTTCAATTATTGTAAGTTTTTTAGATTGATAAAACCCCACAAATGGTCAGGCTGGTGGAGGATGGACATCTTTATCTCATTCAGTGAGAACTTGTGATTCAAATTAGCACTATCAATTATGGTTTCCAAACAGTTTCATCTACCCTGTTTCACTCTCAAAGTTTGGGTCAATCAATGATATCCAGGTTCATATTATCAAGAATTCACTTCCTTGACAAATTGACAATGGTGACACATGAATAATAGTTTCATGATTGGAATATTAATATCTTAACCACTCAGTCATGCCCCATTCCTTCCAAACCTTTTGACATTGGTAGTATAGAAAGTTAAGAGCTTGATTATATTATCTTCTAGTTATATGTGCTATTCATGTAGGTTGGTGTAGATATGGGAAGTTTTTAAATAATGTGGTTTTTGTTAGTTGGTAAAGGTTTTTGTGATTTTGTAGTGCCAGTCTATCAGGTCTGAGGAAGGATAGTCTTTTATAAGAAAAAATTAAATCCATGAACAGATATCTTCTTCTTTTACAAAATAGTTTGTTAAATTTTGAGCCAAATTATACATTTTGTTATTTGTTGTCAAATCATGGAAGACAATAAAAAATAGTAAGATTTCTTCCTGCAGTCCTATTGCTGATTGGAGTAACTTTTTTTAAGGGGAGTTAAATGATTTAAATTGCTTGGCTCCTTGTACTACCTGAGAAAATTCCTGGCTCCTCCTGCCATACTCTCCTTTTTACAAAAGACTGATCAGAATATTACTGCCATATGTGGGCTGCAGCTGCTCAATCCACATTTTCCAGCCTTGATGAAGTTCAAGTGTGTCTACATAATCTTGTGGGTCTTCTTTGTCAAGTCACTACACTACACCCATCCAATGTTGCACACAGCCTTGCCTGAAGTGTTAAGGTTTCAAGGTTGTGCATGGATCTTCAAGACTGGGGCAAACTAGAAGATGTTCCATAGCTCGTGGTTGCCGGTATTGTTGGGATCAGCATCCCCATTTCTGAAGTCTGGCTCTACAGTGACTAACAGCTGTTCAGAGGTGATTTATGCAGGACTAGAAGGGTCAGGCATCACTGGAGCCAGTGGGTAGGGATTCTGCTGAAAGAGAGCCTGTGTTCCAGATTGTTAAGGTGTTTGCACCACAGGGACAGATGCTGACTAGGAGATATGTTATTCAGTGGTTCAGCTGAGTGTAAGAAGGTCTGTCTAGATTTGAGCCTCTTTGTTTTTGGTTCACAGCCATGGAGTGGATGATGAGGGTCAATACTAAACCTTGTGGATGATGAGCTATTCTTACCCTATAACCCACAGACAAAACTTTGTAAGCCTCTCTCTCCTCCATTCTATTACTATTTCCATGCAAAATGTTCTGATGAGCTATATTCCTTAGTTTCACCATTCTGACCTCTACAGCTAAGATTTATCATACAATGTATACAAGGGTTAAGCATTTTCATTTCCTTTGTATTCCATTGGTAAGAAGATGTGCCAGTGGTGTAATAGATAGCAGGTTGGAATAAGAAATCAAAGAGCAAAGTTCAAATTCTAGTCAGGTTTGTTACATTCACTTACATACTTATACTCTTGGGAAAGGTGTGAATCCATGTCTTCTCCCTCCAGTTATGGGTTAAACAGTAGGAATTTTATCTAAAAGAATTGTTAATGCAATATTCAATTGCCAAAAAATTATTTTTACTATCCAAAATATATTTCAGCTTTAAATAATACACAAAGGTAAAAAATCTATTGGTAAAAAGGGAGTTCTATTTAGACAGCTCCTTCCAAGAACTGCTAATTTGTGGAACAGACTCCTGAAATGATGCTTCACTGATCACAACAATCTTCACCTTTTCAAGTCTAGAGTCAATCTATCTATCCTACGTATCTTTATATAAAAAATCAAATCAAATTCTATTGGTAAAAAGGGAGTTCTATTTAGACAGCTCCTCCCAAGAACTGCTAATTTGTGGAACAGACTCCTGAAATGATGCTTCACTGATCACAACAATCTTCACCTCTTCAAGTCTAGAGTCAATCATTATCTACCCTACATATCTTTATATGCATTTCCTGGTCTTAAGCATATAAAAAAATTTCATTCAGTAACCCTCTACCTTGAGTGAATCTTAGGTTTTGTATTGGTTGAAAATAGTTTGTATATAAATGGTTAGTAAATATAACAAATATAGGTAAATGTAATAAATACACTTAGGGATAAGGGAGATTTGAATAAGAAATACCAAAAAAATGGACAGATGCCAACAACAGCTCAAATAAAATCTTTTTCCCTACAAAATTCTCAAAATGACAAATTTCAAAATGCATATCTATCATATAGGCTCAAAAATGCTGGTTTCTGAAGTAGACAGTTAAATAAATACTAAAAAAAAAAAAAAATAAAAATGTACCAAACATGATAATAGGCTAGCAGCAGTAGCAGCAGCAGCAAAAAATCAGGAGCAAAAAAATTAAAAAAGAAAGAAGTGGGAATCAGGTTTTAAAAGCTGACAAAAATCTCAAACTTATTTTATTTTTATTTTTTCTTTTTGATGTGCTTTACTAACAATATTTATATGTTTATTTATTTTCTGTTGAAAAAGAAGTGAATTTTTAATCTTGAAATGATAATATTATTGTCTTTTTTCGACCAGTTACATACAATGAATTTTGCTTGGGGGTAGAAGCTATTTATCAGTGAAGATGCAGAAAAAACAAAAATTTACTTTGGCAGTTAAAAAAAAAAAAAAAAATTTAAATAAAAAAATGAAATACACTGGAAATCATTTTTTTCAATGTTTGTTTTTGTTTTTATTTTATTTTACAAATGATAGTTTTTGCTTTTCTGGCACTTATTTCCTGATTCTTTGCTTATTTAAATGCACTGATTTACAATCTTCTATAAGCATTTTTAAATCTTATTGTTAATATTCTGTGTTTTTTAAGCTTAAGAAATTGCTATTCATTTATTCCTTTGGAGTAACTTTTTCACCTTTATTGTTTCCTCTTGTCATTATCCACATGAATGATGCATGCTTTTCATTGTGAATCTTGGTTAATTTTTAAAATTCTTTGTATTTTAAGGATGAGCGAATTCTGTTATTGTTCTCATTTGGAACAATAGGCTAACATACACGTGATTTAAAACCATAACATTTTAAATATGCAGAACTCTGATAAGCATTAAACTATTTTCATTGGCAAATTCTGAAGACTTGAATACATTGAAAATATTTATTTCTTTTTTGTAATAAATATGAATATAAAGTATTTTAATTGGTTAAACAGTAGAGCTTAAAAGTGGTCTTCTTCACTGTCATCATTAAAGAGTTTTGTCATCTAAATTTCTGAGATGAGATCAAGAATTTTCATTTCATATTCAAACTTTTGCCCTCATTTTAGTTGTTACTCCCATATTGTTTATTTTTCCGATGCCTATCATCTGGAGCAAAATTCTCTGAATTTTGAATCAAACACTTTCTTCCATCCAGTGAGGTAGACTGTTTATATTTCAGCATATATGTTAGGAGATATATTACTTAATTCTTATATAATTTCATCCTTTTTTATGATTTGTGACAGTACTTATGATTGTTCTGCAGAGATGGATGTAGAGACTGAACTTAAAACAGCAACACTTAACCAGCATTTTATCATGTTGGACAAATGCTAGAGTTATGAAGTCTTAAACATAATGTCTGCTTCTTCCAGATGAAAGATAATAATATTCTGATGCTCAAACTGCCATGTAATATCAATCCTCCTCTATGCCAGTGAATTTTGAACAATTTCTTTACAGATGAAGAGAAGACTTGAGGCAACAGAGATGTAGTTCTACAGAATGATGCTGAGAATACTATGGGCAGAAACTGAGAACAATGAGGAAATTTTAAGGAAGATAGAAACAAAAGGACACTTACATTTAGAATGAGAAAGACATGGTGGTAATTTTTAGTACACATACTGAGAACAAAGCATGGCAAAAGGAGTAGAGTGAAACAGTAATATACCAAATAAGCTTGTGTAAATTGATGGAAGAACAGTGACTGGGAGATATTCAAAAAAAATAATTCATAAAATCCTTCTCTTAAAACAATTTTTCAGAAAAATAGGTTTTGCAAATACAAAATCTCTTATTTCTTTTTCCAATAATGATGGAAGCTTTCTTCGTAATCTTTTACAAATGGGGGTTTTCTTACTAATCTTTTGTTCAAAGTAGTTTGAAATGACCACATTTTGAATATATCATCATTTTCTCATTGAGTTACAAGTGATATCCATTTTATTTATTACTCCTGTTGAAAGGCCTCAAGTGATGTGGTTTCTGCTATTTGGTACAATTTTTTGTGATTTTCTAGTGCCTGTCTATGAGGGTTGTATAAAGATGATCCTCACTGAAACCTACAGGATTCATTCATTGGAAGCCATTTATAATCACTGATCTGAGAAGTTGGTTGATAGAAATGGATAGTAGAACAAGGAGTGGAAGAGACAGTAATCGAATAAACATTGTTAAGAGCTACAAGTATAGGAAGGTATGGAAAGCCATGATCACTCTTGTCCTGAAGGGACACTGCACAAAGAAGAGGAAGCATTATTAATTGTGTGTGCATATTCTTTGTGAGCCATAAAAGAAGAGGTTCAATTCTACACTAGGCCAACTGAGGGAGGGGGGAGTTTAAAAGATCCTAGCAAAAGTATGAATCTTTCCAACACCTTATTTTCCAAAATTGCTATTATCCAGGGTATATAGAACAAAGAATGAAATAACATAAAAAAAAGAACCAATATGGGCATTGAACTAAGAACATCCAACTCTTGTGAACTGAAGAAAGGGTTCAAGTTGAAATTCAGAGGAGAATGCTACCAAATATGACAGGTACCTGAAAAAAATGCTGGAGTGGAAATCTAAAATGAAAACAACAATCTGAAGAAATCAGTGTAGGAGGAGCTCCTTAGTTGGCTTAGCATAACATTCTTTTTTCTATTAATAACCTCATAAAAGGCATGAATATGAAAATATCCTGCCTATACAGATCAATTCATTTGAGCACAAATATGCATGAGAGTATGTATTCAATCATATTAGGTTGCTAAAGGCTTGAAGAAGAAACATGATGCTGTGTGATTGACTTCACCCTTTATCTGATATCATAGGTAAGTTTCAATCCCCAAAGTTGATAGAGGTCATATATATGATATGCAGGCACATCTTCATTATTATAACTTAATAATGAGCAGTTGTTTTTATTGTTTAAGTTTTTGCATAATAAGAAATATATAAAGGTGGATTAATGACATAGTTGAATTTTGATCTGAAATTTTCACTGTGTAATGTTTAATCGATCTGATTAATATTCACTAAAGAATTAGGTACACTGACAAGAAGGTAAACAATGTTGAAAAATAAATATTTGTGGCATCTCATTAGACTTATTGATTTACTTATAAAAAGGGAGCAATTGGTAAATTGTCGCCATTTTATATTTTTAATTTTGTGCATGTGTGTTGTTTGCTTTTGATTTTGTCAACTGCACAGTATAGTAGGGTCATTTAAACACTGTCTGTGAGAAAAAGAGCACTATGACACAATGCAGCCTGGTAGAAATTTAGAAATGGCATGCTGTACTGCTTGGCATTCATGCTGGATGCTCCAATACAAACATTTCAGAATATTTGGGTGTCAATCATAGGACAGTACAGAGGATTCAGAAAGAGTTGGATGAGTCTTATGGTGATTACAAAGGTACAGCAGATTGGAAAACTCACTCTGATGATTCTGATAAGAAAAGAACTCCCAAATTTGTTGTTGAGGGCTTCAGACTCAACACGGAGGCCTACATTGAATGCTGTCCCGGATCAAGAGTGTGGCTGCCGGAAAACTCTATATCTGGCAACAGAACTCTGAACCATACCACTCAAGAAGGAGAACCCAGTCATGGCTGTCAGAAAATTTCTGCAATAATATCACTGGCCATCTAACTCCCTTGACTTGCAACCTCCTTGATTATTTTGTATGAGATGCAGTTGAATGAGAGACCAACAAAACTCCTTGTAACTCCAAAGATGACCTGAAGGCAATGTTTATAGCAGCATTCACCAACTTAAATAGGGAGACCATCCAAAAGAGATGCAGGAGATTCTGAAATCCTCTGGTGGCTGTGGTTGAAACCAATGGTGATTTTATTGAATAAATTTATTCTTTAATATTTCAAGATCTTTGTGTAATTTTGGTAAATATATCTCTTAAAATAAGATATCAGTGCTATTTTCATTTTTGTGTAATTTAGAGTTGTTGTATCCTTAAAGAGGTTACAAGCAGACAAAGGTGGTACTCAAGTAAAGGAACAGCAACATATGTGTAGATGAAAGAACAGGAGTTTATCATAAAAGAGAATACACTACTGAAAGACAGGTAATCAGGGACCAGGCTAGTAATTCCCGAAGCTAGCCCCAGGTATATCCTGTGCTCACTGATATAGTCAGTCCCCATGGCTGATAGAGAGTGTGGGACTTTCCATTACAACAAAGGTGTTTTTAAACATTTGATGTTAAATTTATAATTTGCCCTTATTTTTTATCAACGCAAAAATGTTGTCAACATATCGTGTGTAGATTTGTGATTTGTTAGTTGTTTTAAGCACTTTGTTTTCAATATGAATCATGTAAAAATTACAGAAAGGAGGACCTAATAAGTTTCCCATGTTGATATCATTAGTCTGGAGGTCGGTGTTGCTACAATCATCATAGAATAGAGCTTTCATGGCACAAGTGATGAGTAGTTTCTAAAGAGTTGCTGGACAAACTTTGGGTGTGGGGATTGATGGGTGTTTGTAGATGAAGTCACTAATTATGCTGACTGTTTCTTCATCACCTAAACATACCCCCTACTCTCACCAAATGGAAAAATGTAAGAATACCAGAAAAAACTAATTAAAAAATTAATTAAATTCAATTTCCCTTGTCTGTCATATTTAATGAAACACACACACACACACACACACACACACATATATATATATATATATATATATATATATATATATATATATATATATATATATACATTTATATTTAAAGACATTGTTGGACTTTTGTCCATTTCATTATATATATATATATATATGTATATAAAAAAAAGAAAGAAACAGCAAGATATATAATCCAGTGTTCTTATAGATATTTTTATTTTTACAAAATAGTGCTCAATGTAAATTTACAGAGCATTAATATTATAAATTAATTGATTTAAAATATGTTTTTTTTTCGCTACAAAAAAAAAAAAATTTTAAATCAATTAATTTATAATATATATATATATATATACTGGACACTCCTGTTGATTTTGACATATGACTGTCAAGTAGCTCAGTTCCTAGAAACTGACAACCAGACCACCCACACAAATCACTTGATTATAGTGGTGAAAACTTTGTGCAGAACCAACCACACTTTTTGAAGAACTGAATACAAAGACCTGGTGCACTGTGTACCACAATGTCTTCAAATGACCCTCCACAGGTTTTGAATTCAGAGTTATCCTTCTCCTAGACCAGTTGCCATCCAAGGCTATAGAACCCAGTCTGTCCTGCTATTTACCCAATGCTGGAAGTGGGAGAAGAGGATTAATAATTTTCCCAAGGAATTTCATCTGGAATTCAAACTCAGCTCTCCAATCCCTCAATCTGATCCACTATCCATTACACCACCATGCCTCTCTCTCTCTTTCTCTCTCTCTCTCTCTCTATATATATATATATATATATATATATATATATACACCAAGTGTAACATTAAAATTGTCCAAATCATGTTACAACATAATTGTCCATCCCACAAAATGTTTCATATCTAAAAAAACAATAAACTAATTGAGTTTCTTTTTTCCAGGTTTTCAGAAAAAAAACAAAACATTTAGCTGTCTTGATACCATTTTGCATAAGAATCACTTTGAGTTATTCAGAATGAGAACAGGTTAAAATCGTTTTGTGTCACCCCACTGTCTTCTCAACTGAGCAATGGTGAGAGGAAAAACTCATTCAGGTCTTCAGTGATAATACCAACATTCATACACTGGCTTTCATTTTCAAAGTATATTCAAGAACCATCAAGAGAAGGGTAAATAAGTTTTAAAACGAGGGGATAGTTGAGATGAAAACTGGATCAGGAGGTCACAATAGGAAAAGGGATCATCATTTCAACTTAGAGCTAAAGAGATCAATTAGAAAAGATCCAACCCAATCCATAAAACTTTTGGCATGTGAGAGCAGAGTTTCAGCTATGACAGTCCAAAAAGAAATGAAAAAAAAAGTTTTGAAGATGAAATTGTATATGAGATGTGTGAGGCAACTTGTTACTCCAGGACAGAAAGTTACATTAGAGAGAGCAAAAATCAACTTGAATAAGTTGAAAAATGACCCTGGAATAATATATATATATATATATATATATATATATATATTTGAACTTTATTTCAATCCTTCATGAGTTCCAATTCTTAGCTATGGTTAATTAATGATGAACATGTCCTTTTCATTTATAATGGATTTCATCATGATTTTATTAATCTTGGAGAGTAATTATACATTCTTATTGCCTAAAGTAGAGTCCAATAGTGTTATAAAAACCACAGAGATTTTCAGTAAGATATTGTTTATCATTTCTAAGATACAACGGTTCAAAGCTTAATCCAACAACTGGGCAATTTTGCTGTTACATCCAGTATATACTACTTAAAAGATTTATATGATCACAAAGTGAGTTAAATAGTAAGGCAGATTTGTCTCATTAATCTTCAGTAGCAATCAGTCTACAAGAAGAACAGTACTGAATTCAAAATATGGCAAAGGCAATAGGACACCACTTTGCTATTTTCCAAAGAAATCATGATAATTCAAAGATATAAAAAACAAAAGTCTATAGAGGGACATGATTGTCTATATTGCAAAGGGATATAGTATTAAAAGAAATGTTAATAATTTAAATTATTTATACTTGGACTATAGTCTTCATCTTTGTTGTTGTTATCATATTTCACCCATTGTACTCTTGGGACTTCATCAGATGCTTGTCAATCTGGGTAACCTTCAGTGAATTTCAAATGGAACCCTTTATTTAAACAATGGGTTAGATAGTTCTCATCTTGCTGACAATGACTAGGGATATCTAGTCTAGTGCTGCTCAGTTACTGTTTATCTTTTTTTTCACTGAGTCCATTAACACAATGCCATACTCAGAGATTACATTCATTATGTCATCAAATTCAGAAACCATTAAGCAATTATCATGAGTATAAAATTGGATGCTATTGTCTCGAGTATAAAACTTGGAGCTTTAAACCTAATCTACCTGCTGCTGAGATTGTTGTTGCTGCTGTTATAATTTCTTTTTATTTATTAATTTATTTCTATGCTTGGCCTACTAAAGAGGTCCTCATAACCTTGTTTATGCATGGATTCTTTCAGCTATCTAACTCTCCAGTGTTCTTTTCTATCTAGTATTTTTACATCATCCCTCAGATGTTGGGGTCTATCATTTTCTTTCCATTCATGATTAGCCATGCCTGATTTCATTCTTCAGTCCCTAATTACAGATTTTCAGTGTTCCCCTATCTTTACTTTTTGGGACCAACTGGTTTCATTTTTATCTTCTTCACAACAACTGCAAGGGATGTAATATATACAGACTTGGTCACTTTCTCCTGTGTGTTAGGCAGAGATTTCGCTGAAACAAATTTTATAGCTTAATATTTCTTTTGATTTAAGAAGGAATAAATATGGTAAAAAGAAAAGTTTTAATAAAAAAAAGAAGAATTGTGACAATTAAAGATTAATTCATTGATTCTCATCTCGTCTTCTCAGTGACAATTAAAATTGAATTAACAACTTGAAAAATTGACAAAAAGAATCAAATATAAATATCCAATAAAATTTGTGGATATAAGACACAACTGTGATACCAACATAACAATTATTTTCAAGATAAAACCAATGCATATGTATATTTGGCTGTCTGTTTTTCTTATTTTTTTAACTCTAAATAAAATGTAGATTTTGCTTTCTCATTAATCTACAGATGTGTAAAAATTAACATTCTTTTTCTTTATCTCTTTTTCACTTTTCCTTTTTATTTTCCTATTTCCTTTTTCCTATTTCCTTTTTCTGTTTCCTCTCTCTCATACAATTTTTTTTTACAATTCAATTCAACCTGTACTTGGCCCAAGAGCCACTCAAGGTAGAGGGTTACAGAGGCACGGTCTATGAAGATAATGGTTAAGCCCGGACTTGAACAGGTTAAGATTATAGGGATTTTGAAAACATGGTCTTGGGAGTCTTCCACAGCAGTGGCTCACAGCTTGAGTGGAACTTACTTCTTACCAATGGAATATAAACAGAATGAGTGTGGTTCACTGCAATATACATGGCATGATTGTTTTTAGTTTCGAAAGTTAGAACTAGTAGAACTAAGGAATGTAATTCCTCTGAGCACTTTCCATGAAAATAGAGATAAAGCAGTGAAAGGCTTGCGATATTTGATCCATGAGAAAGGGCTGTGGGGTGGGAAATAAATTTGTCACTCACAGGAATGCTGAGATGCTTTTTGACTCTACTGAGACTAGAAAGTAAGGACTGGGCAGCTCCCACCCATATATAACAGCAGTACTCCATTTTAGGCTTGATCTGGTTCTTGTAAAGGTAGAAGATAGTACAAGAAATCAGGTACTTACTGGTGTGGTACAGAGAACTGGACATTTTTCCAGAATCTTTAGTGATGTATCAAATTTCCCTTGAGGTGTGGATTTAAATGTTAATTTTCATAGATTTAGTCAACTTAATGACCATTCTGGGTTGAAGCAACAAAATTAGTTCTGGATTTGGGATACAAAAAAAACAAAAAGAAAATTGTTCTCAAAGTATTCAATATTGGGGGATCAATTCAGATACAATAATTTTGCATCTGATAAGAAAAATGATCTCCAAAATTATCTACTACCAACAGCTATTTGCAACCTTGTCATAGAAATTCATAGAGTAGCAAAGATCCTCTTTTTCAAATCTTTTTTTTTATTTATTTATCAATAACAAAGTACCAACTCTTTTTTTAATGAGATGAAAATATTTAAATACTGTCTGAAATTTTGACATGGAGTCGTTTTATTATTCCATGAATTATTCAGGTTGGTATCAACATCTCTGGATATTCTTTAGACTTTCTTGAGTGTACTTGAGTGATGCCAGAACATTTTATTTCATTGATAAAAACAGAATTCAAGAAACTAGGTGATGAAATCTTGTGCTTACATGACAAAATTTTGAATCAGATTAGAATCAAAACCAGACAATATGTAACTAAAAAACTGTACATCTGCTAAGTATTTTTTTTTATTATATGATATATTTTCACAGTAAAAATATTTTTCTGACAAGTGGCTTCCATGGAACATTAAACATCACATTCAGATAATTTATACAGTGGTGAACAAAAGAAATGAAACACCTCACTAAAAAAATTTGTTTAATTTTTTCAGTGAGGGGGTGCTGAAAAGTAAGTATATTCATTTGGTTAGATTTTGGAAAGTGGGTTGGATCAAGCACTTTTCATCACTCCCTAATTCATGGCACCATACAGATAGCTGAGTTTTCAGCCTCCCCACCATTTGCTGGAAAGGAAAACTAATAAAATACTTTGTATTTTGATCTCAGTCAGTGAGGGTGTCACTGAGATGAGCTGTATCACTTGTCTAAAATCATTATTGCTATTAATTTGAAAAATAATTAATTAAAACTTATTTTATATTTTGAAATGTTCACTTCTTTCTAAGTCTTACAGACAGAAAATTGTCTCATTCCAGAAAATAAGAACTGAAAGAAATTGTATATTTAAAATCAAATCCGTCTAATTTCTAAATTTTCTTATTTCTGAGATTAGATATTCTAAATATTTACATTATTTACATTGTTCAGACTGTTGCCCTCATCTTTATTGTCATATTTATTTGTACACTTCAGCCCTTTTTCAGGTAACATATGTTGGGATTTTTTTTTAATTGGTACCACCACATACAAGGCAGTAAAGACACAAGGAGTTACAGCGTGTGGAAGAATTAGGAACAGAAATATTAATAATGAGCAGGAAGTGGAAAGATTAATCAAGAGGACAGTAGATAGTGATTGACATTGCATTTAAATTTTAGGAGTTTAAAGTTGGCTGGAAAGCATGGAGCCAGAAGGGAGTTCCACAAGCGAGAAGTGTGAGAAAAGAAACTGTTAACATAGAACTTATGGCTATATCTAGCCAACTCAACTGTAAATTGATGAGATCTCAATGCCAGTCTAGTATTTCACTTAAATTCAAAAAATATAATTACCATAGTGAAGAGCTCATCCAAACAATTACCATGAAAGTATTTATAGAAAAGACACAGAGAGGGAACCTTATGGCAGTGGGTAAGTGACTGAAGCCAAGGTGCAAGATCAGGACAGATAATATTGCTGATTCTTCTTTGGATTTTATGAAGGAGGTCAAATAGCAGGGGCAAAAAAATAAACTGAACAGAAACCTTTATTTCATACACCAGGGAATATGAAATCTTAAGGAATCAGCACACAAAAAAGCCACAAAAATCTAAATCGGCCAAGCATAGAAATTAATACAATATAGGAATGAGTAATATGGCATGCTAGAGAAAAACAACATTAATGACAAGTTGTAATGTGAAACTGGTAAAATTTATTACTCAGTTTCTAAATCCCAAATTTTTGTTCACTGATAAAAGCATTGGTTGAAGTAATCTAGTGACTTGATCCAAAGAATTGTGAGTTCAATACCTGGCCATAGCAGAGGTGAATAAAAAATGAGAGAGGCATGGCATGTGGAACTAGAACAATCTACCCCATTGGATGAAATAAAGGGTTCTGTTTGAAATTCCAAAGTATATCAGCTGAAGAAGGCTGAAGCATACATGGCCAAAACATTGTGTATATGACAATAAAGATGTGGAAAACAGTCCAAACAATGTAAATAGTTTTATTTAAAATCAAAATAAAAAAGGCTTGAAATAGGATAATAGATATAAAAAAATTTCATTCTATGAGAGAATCAGATAAAAAAACACAGAATCAGAAATTTTTAAAACTTAGCATCTTAGATACCCTACTTTTAATATTTAATGTAGCCAGGCTGGTGCATACTACCACTGATGATGGGCCTCAGGTAGTGCTTTGTGACTCCCACTATCTTATCAACATTTGTTTTTTCTTCTACCTACATTTATTTCCATTACAAATTAAACTAAGCACAATTGACTAGTAAAGTATGAAAATATTTTGTATATTTTGCTGTCATTCTGGGTCCTTTTTTTCAGTCAAATCTTTGAATTTGTTTTGCTCTTGCTAAGTCTCAAAAAACACTCTATAAAATTCACTATTTTTTATCCATAATGTTGAATGTGTTAAAATTATTCGACTTTTTAACAAGACAAATCTCAAGTTGATGTTAAAAATTGCCACAAAACATTGTTGATTTATTTAAGATGGAATGATCTATTATGACATGTCTCTAATTTGTATTTCAAAAATTGAGATGTAGTATCATAAATTCGTTAGGAGCCCATGAGACCCTTGCACCAGTCCTAGATTTAGATCCCCCACCCTCAACCGGCAGCCTTTTATTTTGAGATGCTGTACCTTGTTTCTCATAAGAAGCTTCAAGTGTTCAACAATGTACTTTCATGAGTAGTATTTGTGGATATTCAGGACTGTAGCCCAAATTGTTACATTCATCCTTTCACAGTACAAGGGAAGATACAGATCTGAATGCATGGTGATGCTGAAAATAGGGCATGCAAAAGTTATGAGCCATTTGAGGAAAATAACCATTAAATCTATTGATATATTTAGGGATATTAAAAGTCATAATCAGTAATTCACATAGTGCCCATTGGTATGAACGACAGCTTCATTTCTTCAACTACACTTTCTATCACTGTACATATTTCATTTTCTTTTCTCTCTCTCTCTCCATGTTTCTTTTACTTCTTCATTCCTCTTTCTTCTTGTTTTGTTCACATCTTTATTTTTTCTTTCTTTTTTTATCATCCTTTTTATTTTTCTCTTTCTGCTTCTCTTCTTTCTTTGTAAGTCTTTAACTTTCTTATTTTTTCTTTCTCCTTCTTCCATTTTTTCTGTTTCTTTCATATTTTTCCTATTTATTCTTCACTTCTCTCATTTTCTTTTAAATCTATATTATATTCTTTCACCACTTTCTTTTACATTTTTAATCTTAGTTCTTGTCTTTTTCTCTTTCTTTTGCATTTTTATTTGTATTTTTCTTTTACATTTTTTGTATTTCTTCCTTTTCGCTTTCTTGTTCATTTTTACTTGTATTCCTTCTTTTTCTCTTTCTTTTACATTTTTATTCACTTTTTCTCTTTCCTTTATATTTTTATTCATATTTTTTCTTTTTCTTTTACATTTTTATTCATATTTTTCTTTCTTTTTTTTATTATTTTCTTTCTTTTACATTTTTATTCTTTCTCTTTCTCATTTACACCTTTACTCTTACTTTCCCTGTCTCACTCTGTTTCTCTATTCAGATCTTTATTCTTACTTTCTCTCTATCTCTCTGCTTTTTATATCTTTATTATTGTTTTTCTTTCTTCTTTCACTCTTTCTTTCTGTTTTTTCTACTTCTCTATCGTTTCTTTTTCTCTCTCCCACCTGCCATCATTGTCTTTTTTTCTCTTTAATTCTCACTCGTTTCAACAGATTAAATCCGAAAGAAACTTAATTCCTGATACATGTCACATGAAAACCAAATCAATTTTTCTTCCAGACGAATCGCCCACTTAATTCCCCACCCACAACCACATTTCAACTGCTACAAAATGAACAAACAAAACTCCAGCAAATGTCCTTCAGCTGGAAGAATTACAATCAGCAATTAAAATGTAATTGGCTGAATTAAAAATCAATATCAGCGAAGCAGAGTTGAGTCTAGACATCCTGCAAATGACTATTATATGGAGTCAGCAGTCAATGCGAAGTCATAGGAGTTTGATCATCCCCCAGGTGTTAAATTTACACAACAGCGACTAATGTGCACTTCTATGACCCATTCAGAGATTTTGGAAGTATCCGCCAACTTAGAGTTTGTAGACTTTTGGTTTCTCTCATTAAGTCACAGAAAATTTTAGCAACTAATCTTCTTCTATGTACTGTGTCCCTTTAAGGTATTCTTCTGTTGAACCATATTTTCATTGACCTTGAATCTCCTCTTCATCAGAGAGTTACAGGGATTGAAAGTGAAAGAAAAGACTGAGAATAGAGAGGAAAAGACAAAAGATGAATGGGATTCAAGAAGATAGATGGTGATTGACATTGCATTTAAACTTTTGAAGATTGCAGTTATCTGGGAAGGAAGTAAATTCCACAGACAGGTAGAGCAAGAAAAGAAACTGTTGAGTAGAAGTAGCAGTTGCATTTATCTATTTCAACAATAAAAGGTTGGGACCTAGATGCCAATCTAGTAGCATGCTTAAATTCATGTAGTCAGGGCACTAGGGAAGAAAGCTTGTCAGAGCAGTTGCCATGAAAATATTTGTAGAAAAGACAGAGGGGAGTTATGCCATGTCACTGAGAAAGTGACTGAAGTCAAGATGCCAAGTCAGGATTGGTTACATTACAGATCCTACTTTGGATTTTGTCAAGAACCTCAAGATGAAGACAGGCATTACATAGCAGCACTTCTTTTTTTTCCCAAAAAAATTCCTGTTAATACTTTTCTTTGGCATTTAGAAGGTATCTTTTTCTATTCCAATGCACTTTCAGATTAGGTAGTTTACTCAATGTTTCTGCCTGCCTCTCTTGACATTAATATGTCTTATGAGTATCAAACTCTGCAAGCCCGCCTCCCTTATTAATGTTTCCTAGAAAGTTTAGCTGTCTCTTTCTGATTCTTAGTGTCTTTTTATCTCTGTTTTCTTTAAAAACTCCTCATTGCTCAAATGTTCAGTTCACTCTAGTCTATACTATTCTCAGTATCCTTCTGTAGAACCGTATTTCTACTGTTTCAAGTCTCTTCTTCATAATGAAATTATAACACAGAATTTCAAACAATATCTCCCTTTCTTGTCTGAATTTTGTTAGACACAATGTTTTCAGACACCTAAGGAATGCCACTGGTTACATATATAACCAAAACTTTTGAAAAAAAAAAATCAATAAAGATAACAAAATTGTTCCCAACCAACATAACAATATAATGAAATATAATAATTCTATTGGCACAAGTTAGCTTAGTATCATGTGAGCTATGAATACTTTTTATTGAGCTTTGATGTGTGTTATACATTAAATATTCCTACAAGGGATCATTTGACAAAGAGAATATAATCATGTAAAATGATGTAAAGATTCTTGATAAAATCCAAAGAATCTGCAATGTTATTAGTCCTAACCTGGCATCTTAGCTTCAATCATTTTTCCACTAGCATAACATAGCTACCCTATACCTTTACTATAAATATTTTCATGGTAATTTTTCTGATGAGAATTTAAGCATATTGCTAGATTGGCAGTTTGGTCTCATTATTTTACAGTTGAAATGGCTAACAACTTCTTCTCATGGGCCATTGGCCTGTGGAACAATTCCTAAGAGAATTTTCCCCTAATCACTGCAATCTTAAACTGTTCAAGGCTAGGATTAACCATTATCTTCCATTCCTATCTGTATAAATTGCCTCCTGACATAACCCTCTATCTCTAGTGGTCTCTCGGCCTAGTAAAGGGTGAACCTTACTTTAAAAAAAACAAAAAAACATAAGTTCTATGCTAATAGTTTCTTCGCTTGCACTTCTCACTTGTGGAACTCTCTTTTGACTTCTTCCTTTCCAGTCAACTTTGATCTTCAAAAATTTAAATACATTGTCATCTTTTGTCATTTTAATTCCTGTTCATTTATTGTTTTCTCTCCTAATCTAATGTTTTTCTTTTTTCATATTCTTGCATCTTAGTGGCTTTATTACCTTGCTTGGAGTGAAATGATTAAAATATTATCATGCTATAATAAAATATAAAAATAAAATATAAAAATAATATTAAATTAAAATACTATAATATTCCTAAACTTCACAACTCTCTTCTATTTTAATTCTGATTCTCTTAAGATGAAAATTTTTTGTCTACTGGGTGCAATGGATAAATTGTCATTAATAAATTGTCATAAATTATGCAAAAATGAAAATAACACTGGCATCTCATTTTAACAGCTATATTTACAAAAATGATACAAAAATATCATGGAATACTAAAGAGTAAATTTATTCAAATAAAATCGCCATTGGCTTCAACCATGGCCTCCAGATGACTTTGGAATCTCCTGCATCTCTTCTGGATGGTTTCCTTGTTAAGTGGTAAATGCTATCATAATCCTTGGCTTCAGTTCATCATTGTTGTTACAAGGAGTTTTGTTGGTCTCTCGTTCAACTGCACCCTATACATAATAATCAAGGGGTTGCAGACTGGGGAGTTAAATGGCCAGATGTAAGTGGTGAGGTAGTCACAGAAATTGTTTGACAGTCATGACGGGGGTTCTCCTTCTTGTGTGGCATGGTGCCAGACATAGGCTCTTCCAGGAGCTACCCTATTGCCCCAGGGCAGCACTACCCCTTTAAGGCACTTGATGTAGGCCTCTGTGTTGAGTCTGAGGTCCTCACGAACAAATTCAGGAGTTCTTTTCTCATCAGAAAAATCAGAGTGAGTTTTTTGAACTGTCGTACCTTCACAATTAGACTCATCCTGCTCTTTCCAAATCCTCTACACTGTCCTCAGATTGACACCCAAACACTCTGAAGTATACAGTTTCCAAATTTCTGATAGAGTGAATTGTATCATGGTGCTCTTTTTCTCACAGACGGCGCCCAACTGATCCTACTATACTTTGTAGTCAACAAAACCAAAAACAACGTGTATGTGTGAAATTGGAAATATAAAATCAGGACAATTTAACCATCGCACCCTGCATATTAGTGCTAATAATAAAAGCTCAAAGGTAACCTTGATTGAGTTCTATACTTGCAATAATCAATATTGAATGGTACGTGACTGCATGCTGAATTTTCCACATTCAAATCTAAAAGTATAATACAGCCAGAAACAAACAGTAAAGTACTTTTCTAATGAATCAAAAATTGTTTTGCAAAGAGAAGCAGAGCAGCCTAATGGTTAACATCACAGAAATGTATTCAGCAAATCAAGTTCAATTTCTTTATTTCAGGTCATTTTAAAACATTTTCCAGCCTTTCTTTCAATCTTTATATGCTTATCTTTTCTAAAAATATTTATCTTTGTGTTTTCTTACTTTATTTTAATTTCCCTATTCTGCTCATATTTCCCCCTTTTTATTTTTACTTGACTAACATTGGCCATTTTTCTTTCTTTTTATTTGCATATTCCAGTCTCTTTTTTTTGTCTATTTCTTCTAATTTGCATATTCAAGTCACTTTCTTTCTTTTAATTTGCAAAAAAAATATTTTGGTCTCTTTCTATTTATTTGCATATTCTGGTCTCTTTCCTACTTTTTATTTGCATATTCCAGTCTCTTTCATTCTTTTTATTTGCATATTCTAGTCACTTTCTTTTAATTTGCCTAAAAAATATCCTGGTCTCTTTCTATTTATTTGCATATTCTAGTCACTTTCCTACTTTTTATTTGCATATTCTAGTCTCTTTCTTTTAATTTGCATATTCTAGTCACTTTCATTTAATTTGCATAAAAAATATTCTGGTCTCTTTCTATGTATTTGCATATTCTAGTCACTTTCTTTTAATTTGCATAAAAATATTCTGTTCTCTATTTATTTGCATATTCTGGTCTCTTTCCTTCTTTTTATTTGCATACTCCAGTCGCTTTCATTCTTTTTATTTGCATATTCTAGTCACTTTCTTTTAATTTGCATAAAAAATATTCCGGTCTCTTTCAATTTATTTGCATATTCTGATCTCTTTCCTTCTTTTTATTTGCATATTCCAGTCTCTTTCTTTCAATTTGCATTTTTGGATCTCTTTCTTTTAATTTGAATATTCTTGTCACTTTTATTTCTCTTAATTTTCATAAAAAATATTCTGGTCTCTTTCTATTTATTTGCATATTCTGGTTTCTTTCTTTCTTTCTTTCTTTGTCTTTTTATTCCTGGTTCTTATTATTCTCTTTCTCTCTCTCTTTCAATTTCTATCAATTCCTTTCTTTCTTATTCTTTCTTTCTGCTTAGTTTGAAACATCTTCCCCACATTTTTCTTCCTCTCTTTGCCTTATGTCTACCGAAATCAAATTGAAAGCCTGGTTTCAATTTTGTTACACCAGTCTTTATTCATTCTCTCTTAGCTAACTGAAATTGATATATTCTTGATTGTAGTGGACATTCCTTCAGTTTAACTGTCTTTTTACTTTTTCTTCAATGCATAACAGCTGCATCCAACACCCCCCCACCACCACCACTAAACACAAATTTATTTTCTTTTTCTCTGCACCTTCACATCTAACCAATTGCTGTTTACCTCTAGGTCTCTGCTTCTATTTTCTGTCAATCACATTTGTCTAATCTTAACTTCATTGATCATTCTTTCATTTTTGTCTGTGTCTCTGTAACTTTGTTTCATATCTTTCAGTCTTTTTATATTTAAGAGAGAGAGAGAGAAAAGTGAAGAAAAATGAAACAATCAAAGCTACTGTAATTCAAGAAAGAATATACAAAAGTATATTCACATATTTTTTTCACTTATCTCTATCTCTCACTAAATCTATTAACCAACAAAGTGATCCTTTTCCTCTACTTTCATTTCACTCATATTCATCATGGCTACCACAAATTCTTCTTGAATCACTAAAGTTTCAGATTTTTTTCTTCTCAGTCATAATTATCTCTCGCTCTCTCTCTCTCTCTTCATGATGGACATCCTCACTTCTTGATTCATACCTTCTATTTAACAATCTATTTTCCTTTCATTCTTCAACTTTTCCATTGTACATATTGTTCTACATTATTCTTTTCCTTCATCTTCATTAATATGTCCTTTCATTTAAAAATTCACTCATTCAATTCATTGTCAGTAATCTCTATCAATTAATTTCTCTCTCACACTTCATATATATATATATATATATATATATATATATATATATATATATATATATATTCCTTTTATCAATCACTACCACATACTATTAGTTTTTCTCTCTCTTTCTCTCTCTCACCGTCAGCTCTTTCAAATTTATTTACTTTTCCTTCACTGACTAAAATAGACTCTCCTCCATTACTTGATCTGTCTCTTTTTACCAATATCTTTCTTCCAATCTCTCTTTTTCTTTTTACTGTCAGTATTACCCATAATTCCATTCTCTTCCTCTCTGCAACTTTCCATTTCTTCTTGTCATTCCAAACGCTCTTTTTCTCACTTTCATTCCACTGCCTCCCTTCTTGCTGATATCCTTACACTCTGGACATCTCTAATTACACCTGACATCTTTGTCAGCTCAGTTTGGCCATTTGCTATGGCCTTCCCTGATTTGCCATCGATAATCTCATTCACTAGCCTTATCACATTCAGCAAGAAACAGTGTTGAATGAACTTAATTTACAAATTCATTCGTGAATCATCAATTATAATCAACAGTGAGAAGCTGCCCATTAAGCCACTGATTGAACTAATGAGATAGGATAAGAATGGACGAATGTCACTTAAAAGATTCTTGAATTCCTGCATGCTACCATTGCCATCACATCTATGGGCTGTATACACTACCTTGGAAATAGGCCACAGACTATGTTGAAATCACTACCAAATTCTTCTCTCTCAATATGATCAATCTCAAACAGTTCAACCATGTGTTATCTACAATTACATTCAAACATAACAAGAATAAAATTACTATGACTAAGAGTTCAATATTCAGATATTTTTATAAGTTTAGCTAAGTCAAGTGCAGAGTCAAGTAAAAGGGTCAAAAATTGTGAGAAAGGCATGTCTGCCTGCTTCTGCAAACCATGATTTTTTTAAAGCTAAACTTGAATACTGACCATTATCACTGATGAGAAATATGAAGTTACCACAAAACACCAAAGAATGGTTCATAGCATATGTTCAAGCAAAGCTATCATGGCATGACCAATCCCAAGAAGTGTACATATATATTCTCAATGAGCACTTCTCATCTGTGGAACTCTCTTCAGGTTTCTTGCTTCAATGCAATCTTCAAAAATTTAAATACAACATCAAGATCATGAATCCTATTCTTAAAAGAATACTTTCTCCTCACTAATGTCTTCTCATTCTCTTTTACTCTAGTAACCCCCTGCATCTTAGTGGCATTATTGCCTTGCTTGGGGTGAAATGAGTAAGAAAAATATTCTGGTGTAATAATAATGTCACTTATATTACTATCAGACAAGTCTGAAAATAGACAATCACATGATTTCAGAACTTTGATTTCTAACTTTGTCCTAAGTCCAAGTATTTGTAGAGCAATGATTGTTTGAATTTAATCAATAATCACACATCAAATTTGTTTTTAGATGATCAGTTATGTTTTTCTGACCGTTTTTGTTAGGAAAGTTGGTGGAATCCCATTGAGTGTTACAAGAAACAGACAGGTTTACTTGAAATGTAACCTATATTAAGTGAATTTTGGGACCTGACAGCACAAAATAAATCAAATTAACACAATTTTTTACATTTTATTTTGCCTTTTTTTTTTCTGAACACACTCCCCAACTCTGAATAACAATAACAAAAAATTCTGAGACAATATTTTTTTTCTCTCTTTAGTGTAAATATTAAAACAGTTTATTTCTACAAAATTTAAGAAAATTTATCTTGGAATGATATTTAAAACATATTCGGTCCCTTTCAAACATTACATTAATCATTATCTACTTCTGGCACTATATTCCATCCATCAAATATCAATTTTTAATATAAGTATCCTTGTAGTAATCAGAAAATCATGATCTAGACTACTACTCCTGACATTTTGAGTGGTGAGTCAATTTTTGGTACTGAAAATCCTTCAAAAAAAAATTTCAAAATTCAAGCTCTTTTTGTAGATTTTGGCTCTTCTATGCAGATTAGGTTTTCTAGACTTAAACCCCTATTTTTTAATAAGGAATGTGAAAATTTTGTTTTCATCTTTCCCATTAAATATAAATAACAACAATACAGTTCTATAATTAAGAATTTAATTGAGCTGAAAATCGTTCAGGAGTTTCAAAATTCATGAATGTTGATTTGGATATATTGTGAAAGACCACATGTATAGCACACTCATGCTGGGGGTCTCTTGGTCATTGCACCAATTAATACAATGTTGCATCTTCTCTCTCTTGTCTCTCTTCTCTCAGCCGGTGATGGCTAGTTGTTTTGGTTTGAAGATAAAATTATTTCAACAAAGGGAATTTTAAACTTTACTATTTTATTAAACACGTCAATGTGTACATTCCTAACTATTCAGTGGGTTTGATCTCCCACCCCAGTGGGAAGCCACTTCTCAGACATGAAGGAAACATGTCTACATTATATGATCATTTAGATTCAATTCAAAAAAGCCTCTTTCTGTATCTATCATTCTCACACTGGCTCAGCCAATCAAAATTGACTTCCTTTGTTTTGTATTGTAACTTACCTCAATGGTCAACCCCAGGAAGTTGGAGCAGTGATACGCTTTCTATAAAAAATAATAGTCTGCTAAACTATTATTTAATGGACAGGGCCACTACAGTAAGTTCAAAATATATGTTTATACAAGTATAAAAAAAACAATTTTATGAAACATGAAAAATAAGAATCACAATCATAAGGATTAATGATTTTCAATAAAAGGACATTTTTATTTTGTCTGAAATTGATTAACAGAATATTTTCTAATAATTTGTCCACTATTAAATTTCACCAAATCTTAAGATATACAGATGCTTTTCTTCATAAGCACTATATATATATATATATATATATATATATATATATATGTATATGTATATATGTGTGTGTGTGTGTGTGTGTGTGTAGGATGCATAATAGTATCTGAAACAAAAGTGAATGTGATGAGACAAAGTGGAAAATTTATTAACAATGCATTTCATCATTCTAACCTGAGGAATCCAAAGAGAGCAGACATTCTGGTGAAACATGGCATTAATAAATTTTCTACTTTGTCCCATCATTTTCACACACACACACACATAATAGCTGGCCACTCATATTCGAGGATACCCATCTACCAGGGCAGCTAGCCAATCCCTATTACAGATGCCCGCTGAGGAACATTTGGGTTTGCTCAACACCCACACAGCCTACCTGTGGTTTATACTGCAACTTTACTGAGCAGGCCTTAGTTACAGTTTCTGGGAGAGAGCATGTTATCTAGCGTGATCAACAATTTGAACAAAGCCAGCATGCTCGGCCATGATGACTTGCAGTTTTGTGCCAGCACAGCTATTGATGGCCCTCAAGAGTTCTGCCTACCCAATTTCACTCACAAGGCTTGGGTCAACCTGTGGTATAGTTTTTCAGCCACTTTCCAAAGGTGCCGCATGCTGGGATCAACCTCAACCCATTTTGATAACATCAGGAAGTCCCCTTCCTGATAAATCAGCCATGGTGAGATTCAAACCCAGGTCTCATGGTCAGAAAGTGAATGTTCTAACCACTCAGCCAAGTGCCCAGATATAAAGATCAGTGTTATTATGTTTGGTCAATATCATATTGATTTTGAGAATTGGATTAGTCTGATAATTTTCACCCCCTCCTTGTATGCATGCATATATGTAATGGTTGAAATGGAAGGTTTTTCAATTGATGTATACATAATTTTGTTTCTCGTATGACTGACATATACACATATTCCGACAGGTGAGATTTCAACACATCTTTATGTTTAAAATTCATGAGTAGATTATGAATGCAAAATGTTTTCACATTAAACGTGAAAATGGATAGAAATGAGATATTTTTTTGTCATTTTATTCTCTTTTATTTCTGGTGAGGAAAAGACACTCTACAAACAGTAAAAATGATATGTGCCATTTATGGAGATGGTGCCATAGCTGCAAGAAGTGTTTGTATATATTTTGCACTGGGTTCAGAAGTGAAAATTAGATTTGTAAGACAAATAATGTTCCAACAAGGCTGCAGTTATTGATGATGACCAAATCAGAATGCTAAATGAAAATTAGCCACAGCTCACACAACCCTCAACATTTCAGAGATACTCCATGTATCTTGTATGAGCAGTGTAAAGCATCTGTGAATTGCCATGAAGGGAAAAAAAATGAATGATCTGCATTGATCATCTGTGATTCACAGTTCAAACAAAACAAAATCACTCATTTAAAAATAAAATGAATTGTTAACAATATGAAGTGTAAAAAGTTCTGGGAAAAACAATATAAGCTATGGCTAACTACTCAAAAATATAGTCTGCATTCAATGTAAGTGTTGCTGTGTATTTAGTGGGATTTGGAAGAGCAATGTGTGTCAGAAGCTCTTTCCACAAAATCAGATGTCAAATTAAAACAAGTATTGTTCCCAATGGGACAGATTAAAGGTAGTATTTGATGAAAAGCAACCAGAATTAAAAGAATGTCATATTTCATTAGGACAACACCAAACCTCATGTCTTTTTACAGATCTGATAGAAATTGTTATAACTTATTTGGGATACCCCACCACACAAACCATACACAACTGACCTTGCACCTTTGGACTAGCATTTATTTAAATCTCTACAATTTTCTTAATGGTAAGAACTTCAATTCATTGGAAGCATGTAAAAAACAAGAAAGATGCCAAAATCTATGAGGATGGAATCATGAAGTTACCTCGGTGATAGCAAAAGATTGTAAAATAAAAAGGCTGCATATAGGGAGAGAGAAAGACTGACTGATCAATATATATATGGAGAAAGAAAGAAAGAAAGAAAGAAAGAGAGATTGATCAAGTGACAGAAGAGGTCAAGTGAAAATAGGTTAAGTAGATTACAAAGAGTAGAAAAATAGTATGTGATGGCATTGAAGGAAAGAAAGATGGAGAGATACACCAAAGGATCTGCCTAACACCCTTGTGCAGATGAATGGCAGATCTGGGACTAGGAGTGAAAAGACAAACCTTACTAAGTACTACAAAGGATAGGAAGTCGTGGAGAGACATGAGTGAACACGTTCTGAAATGACAGGTTATCTAGAAGAAGAAACAGATGGTAGAACAGGTACTCTGGGTGTGCTGGTGAAAAGACCAACCTTACTAAGAGCTACAACAGATAGGAAGTTGTGGAGAGCCAAAATCGCACATATCCATGAAGGACCCGGTCTATAGAAGAAGTGATGAGTGAAAGAAGAGTATGTAGTTTATACTTATGTTTTTTTTTTTTATTAAAAACTTAAGCAATCTATTTTTTGATTTTTAAAATACTTCTAATTTATTTCATTTTTATATTTCTGGGGAAGGAATTTTTTTAACAATCTGTTAAACAGGTTTAATGCTAGACAACTAGATTCTTATCTCTAGACATATAGCAAGAGCACAAAAACACATATGGCAGCCATATTCTAATCATTGATGAATGGTAGACTTATAGATATGTAAGAAAAATGGCCTAGCATGACACAGGGAAACATCTTTCTTAGCTGACCTATCAATGGCTTCAATATAATGTTTTCACTTCATTTTAGCCAAGAATGTTAGCCCAAGAAGATGCAATGAGTCACTCTCCTGGAGGTTAGCATCAGATGGTTAATTGCAATGAGACATTTTAAAGACTTTCAAAATTTAAAAACAAAATTAAATAGTAAAGACTTAAAAAATTAAAAACAAAGAACATTGAAAATTTTTCAAGGAGCTGTAGGAGTTTTTTTTGTTTGATTTACAGCACTGGGCACTGTAATTTTCATTGGAAATGATAGCCTTGTAAGTATTTAAAAAACAATAAAAATCAACTAAACTCCTCAAACAGATGTTTCATAAGTCTTTTATTAGTATTTTTTAAGCATTTGTTTCTATCTTAAAATATACTTATTTATCATTTTATAATTTCTTCTTTTTTTGCTGTTGAGAAAATGAATATTATTGGAGATTTTAAAGAAAGCACATTCCCAATATAAGAAATAATAAAATATCCAAGAAATGATTTTGAATATAAATTGAAGTGAATAAAATACCTTTCCCAGAAGCACTTCATAAAAAGGCCAGTATTTTCCTGCTATTTTTTTTTTGATTATGAAATTTTATTGGCTATTTGTTAACAACAATGTCTTCCACATGCAAATAATCTTCAATAATGACAAGGAAATTAGATCACTCAAGGTGAAGAAATAAAGAGGAAGAATGATTTGTTCAAACGAGGATTTCAAATAAAGAAGAGAGAAATAAATGAAAATGAATCTGTTACTAATAGAAGCTTTTAGTTTTGAGGGTGAATGGTCAAGATCGCACGAGGCATATCGAAAAGGATGAAAACAAACAAGACATGGGTGGGAACACATGAAGAAGGAAAGCAGGTATTTCTGTGCTTGTTTGCTGCGGGATAAAATCATATACGGAATATTTCACTGAATGGACAACTTCTCTTGAGATATGAATAAAAACAGAACAAAGCAATAATACATTGCCGGCTTTATGGGCATTAGAAAAATAAAAACAAAGAATCTATACAGGGACTGGTTAACATTGCAAAAAAAGTGCCAATAGATTCAGATCAGCAACAGAAATAACAATTACAAGAGAAGGAATGAAATATGACAACAAAAAACAAGAAATAGGCCAAGAAAGCATTGAGAGAAAGAACGATATTTAAAATGACCCAATATAAACATTTTCGGTTTTCTTTTTTTAAGACAAGAAAAGTATTTCATCCAACACCAACCTAAACCCATCAGAGATTCCGTCCCCTTGTGGCACTGGCTGCCGCCTACTTGTAAAGATATTAAATTGTCAACACAACAATGGAAAAAGAAACTGAAACAATATCGAAGTGTTGGCCCCATGGCTACATATGCTGGTATTAGATATTACAAGCTAGAACTACTTCTTTCACTTGCCAGCACACCAAAGAAGGTGCACATCCCTCGGGGCTAAATCAAATATGAATTCATGTCAAACAAACTTGAGAAGCCATATGCATAAAGACAAAAAAATAATTAAATAATAAAAAATGATTGTCCACAAGTTGAAGTGAGAACATTCTGGGTCTTTTCTGTGTTAGAAAGTGGAAGGAAAAAAAGGTGGTCCATGTGGGATCTGAAACAGTTGGGTTATAGATGAGTATTTTACAAGTTTCTAAGTTTGTAATCAATAAACAATATAGCTGTTATACTAATAATATATTTGGATAATGGTTTGGAGTTTTTGTTGCTTCCTTTATTTTGCACTTTGATATTGTTTTGAATAGCAATGTTGCTGTTTAAAGTTTTCTTTCTATTATTCATCAGCTTGATGAGTTCGTTCCAAAGTTCATTCCAATGGAAGGAAGATAGATGAAAGCTTAAAGAATATTCACTTCATTTTTGGTTCTATTTCCCCTTGAACAAATGTTTCCATTGTTTTAAAAAGAATGTTTTTGTCTATATGATTTTTAATTGCTTAAAAAGAACCAGGAGGAAATAAAGTTATAATTGTAGTTTTCATCACAGTGCTGTTACATATATAATAGTGTTTGAATACAGAAAACAAAAAGGTTTTAGTTGTTTAAAACTGAGTAAAGAAAAAAGCTACTTCAATCCTCTTCTTTTTTTTCTTTTATTTCTGTTATCATCATTGATTTTGTTAGTTTTGAAAAGTTGCTAAGATCCCTGTCTAGTATGGGACAAAACCCAGATAGTACCAAAATAGATTTGTTACTCAGTGTAATGTCAGAGCTTCAAAGAAGTAAGGTATATCAGCAGGTTGACCTGAAAGATGACCTAGCCATCAGTGACAGACCTGTGTCTTACAGAATGTTGGCTGGCCTCAACATGTGAACAGGTGGTTGACTCAGCTGTGCCTGGATGATACTAGGCACTCATGACTTTTAGCGTGTTAGTATTAAAAACATATGTTCTTAAGTTGTAAGTAAAAGTAGAAAAAATAAAGTCACAAAAATCAGCTTTGCTAGAAGAATAAAATCAATAAAAAACAAAGTTTCATAACAAAATTAAATGAAACTGTAGCTCCAACCTCCAAGAACGAGGATATTAACAATTATATCAGAACGATGTAAAAATAATACAATAGGATAGTGATTGTATTGCTTATAATCAATGGAGCACTGGTACTGGTTTCAAAATTTCTTATGAAAATACTAAAGCGAATAAACAAAAACTGAAAAGAAACAATAAAAACTATTGTATTACATATCACAGAAAAGATGAGGAATTGCAATAAACAGTGGACATAAAAAGTATTGCAAACCAGTTATAAGAATTTACTCTTTAAAGAATCTATTTTGAATATACCTATATGTTGTTTTTTTTTAAGAAAAGCACCCCAAGCAAGCCAGGAGTGCCACTAGTATGCAAGGGGTTACAGAGAGTGTCAGTAAGAGTGTTTGGGAAGAGAATAAAAAGGACAGGGATCAAAGTCAGGGCATCAGAAGATGTCGATTGTCATTACATTCGAATATTTGAAGATTATAGCTATCAGGGAAGCAAGTGATAGGAAGGGAGTTCCACTGACAAGAGGTGTGAGATAAGAAGCTGTTGGAGTAGAAGAGATGGCTACATTTAGCTGTTTCGACAGTGAAAGGTTGGGGCCAAGATACCAACCTAGTAGCATGCTTAATTTCATGCATTTTGGGAACCAGCAAAAGTAGCTCGTTGGAGTAGTTGCCATGAAAGTACTTGTAGAAAAGAAAGAAGGAAGCCACAGCACGCCTGTCGGATAGTGACTGTAGACAGGATGCCAGATGAGGACCAATCACATCACATATCCATCTCTGGATTTTATCGGGGACTGCTAGATGAACAGCAGTGGGCAGATTTCAACTCCTGTTTGCCATGTTCCTTCAGGATGTAAGCGGTCATGACTCTCCACAACTTCCTAGCCATTATGGCCCTTAGCAGTATTTCTCTTTTTACCAAGCCTCCCACTCACTATTCCGCCATCCATCCACACAAGCTCATAAGGTATGTGGGCAGCTACTTTTCCCTATCTCACTTGCTCCAGTACAAACATTGAGAGTTAAGTTTTCCAAGCCCTCCTTCCTGATCATCATCCTAAAAATTTCAGCTATGTCTTTCTGACAACCATACATTCTATCACCTTACAATTGACAGTTTTTCTTGCCTTTATTTATTGTCTTTTTTAGGAGTTACTGCAGTTTCCTTTCTGTATCTGCCCTCATCATAATGTCATCTATATATCTTAAGATTGTGCACACCAGTAATAAATCCTGGTAGGACTTCTAGTTCTCTTAAGATTACCTCACTCTAAAGGTTGAATAAATCCAGCAAGAAGATATATACTTGTCTTATGTCCCTTCCTATTTTTGTGTACTTTCTGAATTCATTTTCAATCCATATGCAGGTGATTTGCTCCCTGTATACATTCTAGATCTTCCCCAGAGAAATCCAGTTTTCTAACTGAAAATGAGTTTTTTAAGATATTGATACAGATATGAAAGATACATTTGAATGAAGCATTTGGGAAGGTGGAAGAAAGAATGAAAAAATTGGGTTAGATTTGAACTTCTGTAACCAAATGCATTTGTGGACTTATCTGTTAAGCCAATGCTATACTGAAATGCTTCATGAAGTAAAGAAAATATGAGTTCAAATCTTACCAGAGGTTTATTCCTCATTTCTCATTCATGCTGCTTGTTGATGGCCACAGAACGATGATCTGAGAAGTAGGAATAAAAAGAAACTGAAATTAAGATGAAAAAAATATGAGGTGAAAATAACTGATAATGTTTCATCTAAATAAATAAATGGCAAATTCTATCTGCCCATCTGTGTGTCTGAAACACCTCTAACTCAGGCCATGCTTGTTCTACATATTTAGTGATTTTAAAAGTTTTTAATTTATACTGAGTTTAATGTAACACAAAAACTTTGTGAATTTAAAACTTTTGTTTTAAAGTTAGAAGTTTTGTAATAAGAGGTTTTGAAATTCTGCAGAATTTGTAATTTGAAGAACTCAATTTTTGACCCAAATCAGAGTTAAAGTGAGGTTTTAAAGATCCATGGAATAAATTGAGGAAATTAAAGTTATTTCTTGAAAATTATCATTGCTGTTTTTTAAAGCTGGACCAGAGGTCCTTTTAATTTTAGAGGCCAAATTAAACCACTGCAGGATCATGCTTAAAAGTCTGCATAGAGTGCAGCTTTTAACTTGGCCAAATAATGGAAGACAAAAAAATTAATCACACAATTTACATAAAGATTTTGAAACTTTAAGTCAAATAAAAAATATTTTAAAATCCAAATATTATGATAAAAATAATATGAAATCTAAAATTGTTAATATAGATGAAAAAATAAAAATAAATGTTTTGAAAAACTTCATATCTCTAAAGTGATTCTCCAAGAAGCATCTAGACTCCTTGTCAAAATGGACAAAGAGTAAAAGCACTTTTTACAGTTATTACTGAATGTGGAGTAATTATTATTATATTTCCTTTGATGATTACTGGTGTGTACACATTTCTTTCCGGGTCTCACCCAGAGACAAAAAAAAATTGACATAGATAAAATCTTTTGTAAGATGTGGGCTGTACTCATGAGAACATTTTTTTGTATTTCTTTAAGGCATGGGCTTCCAGGAATCCCTTCAATTAGTCTACTGGAATCTTTTCCAACCAATCCTAGGGCTCCAACTACAACAGGGATTGTTGATGTTCCCATGTGCCACATTTTTGAGATTATTATTATTATTATTATTATTATTATTATTATCTAAAGTTCACCCAATACAAAGACCAAGAGTCACTCAATGTTGAGAGCTACTGAACGGGGTGTGTGAGATGAACATAAGAAAGTAGAAAGAGAAGATTATATGGATATGGTGGTTAGATAATGATTGACTCAAGATTTGAAAAAGTCAAGAGTGTAGTGTTCAGAAAAGCATCTGTGCTTCACAGAGTACTGGTTCTTGGGAAGAAGTTTTTGGAGTAGAACAATCTTCTTACCAAAGGAGTACATAGGAAATGAGGGTGATTCAACAATAAAATATCATAAAAAGTTAGATTACACATTTACAAAAACTGAAACATATTCTAAAATACATTATAAATATAAATGAAACAAAAACAGAAAGAGAGAAAACATTAAATATTGTAAGAAGAGACAAAAGTAAAACTAAAAATAAAGCACCCAAATAATTGCCTGAAACACGTCAAGAAATAATTACTTAAAAATCGCACATATTAACATAAATACTTGCCAAAATATCACCTATATCACATTTTATAAGTACCTATAATTCATATTCATCAGCACTGATAATTACCTAAAAAATAGCCTGATCATCATTAATTGCCTTAAATAACCTGTAACAGCATCAGGTGAATCACCATTAATAAATGCCTAAAATATAACATCTTTCATGATCATTACGTATTGCTTAAAATTATCAGGACCACCACAAATAATTGCCTGAAGTTACAAACAGTACAATAATTGCTTGAAAACCATCTAAATTATTGTGAATAATTACCTAAAATTTCCATAACTTGAAGTTTTGTCAGTAAAATAATTCACAGCACCAGCATAAATAATTGCCTAAAATTATCTTCATCACCATTAATAATTGCCAAAAAATCTTTCATCACTATTGCCTAAAATAACCAGCACCAATATAAATAATTGCCTGGAATTACCAACAGTATGATAATTGCCTGAAACAACTTGAATTGTTATTAATAACTGCCAAAAATCGCTATAAATAATTAGATAGTTTCCTGCTTCACTATGCCTATAATAACTTGTGCCATCACAAATATTAGAAATTTAGCTGTAATAAAATATGCAAAAGAAATAAAACACAAGAACTATATTTTTTTAAGGAAAGATCTTTTGATGTGTGACAATAATTAATGAAACTGTTCTTTATAAATAAATTATTCTGGTTATATATATATATGTGTGTTGCTTATTGTGTGAGTCAAGATTATCATAATTTACTCTTTGTACTTCATTATCTGGCCATATTATTCATATTGGCCTTTTTTATATTTATTCATGGAACCATAATTTCCTTTTCTTGTAGACACCTTCTGTACTGTCATATTGCAACTATAAAAATCTTCATCAGTCAAAATAGTTACTTTTTCTCCAATTAAAAACTGTTAAGAAAAGCATGTAGTCAACAGATGCATTAAGGAAGAAAGAAGTCAATATAAACAAAGGAAAAAATGCCAAATAATAATCTAGTAAATAAAATCAACAGATAAAATAATGAATAGTGGAAAGAAAGAGGCAATACTTAGAAGATGAAATGTACAAGTTAATGTGAAGCTGACAATGCTTGGAAGGGAAAGAATATGAGATATTCCTCAACAGGCAATGCTTGGAAGGAGAAATATATGAAATACTGCTAGGCAAGCAATGTTTGGGATGTTAAAATATATGAGAGATTGCTAAGTCGACAATGCTTAGGGAGGTAAAATATACGAAATATCCCTAGGTACACAATGCTTGGGAGGGGAACTATTTGAGATATTATTGGGCAGGAAACATATCTTTAAAAAACCCTGGCAAAAATATTTTCTGAAAACTGAATCAGCTCTGATTCCATATCTTGAGGAGCTTGATTCCCATTCACTTATATGATTCAGTCAGTTATGTGCCATGCATAATACACGCTTAGGCGATCATGTATCTTTTGATACATGACTGACGAGGTAGATATTTTTTTCCTGCAGTAGGTTGCTATTTCTTTCTGCAGTAGACCAGTTGCCATCCAAGGCTATAGAACCCAGTCTGTCCTGATATTTACCCATAGCTGGGAGGAGAAGAAGAGGATTCATACCTTTCCCAAGGGTAATAGTACGTAAGTGAATGTAATGGATTCGACTGGAATTTGAACTAGGCTCTCTGATTCCTCAATCCAAGCTGCTATACATTACTCCACCATGAGGATTAGCACCAGCAGCAAACATTAGCAGTCTGCTGTCGGTGTGGCAAAAGTAGTTAAAAATGTAGTAATAATGAAAAGACACAGAGAAAGTGCAATATTCATATGGAAAGACATCTGAGATCAAGATCTTCTTTTTATTAAAGAATGGATATTTAATTCAAACAATTTTTCTTCTTATAATTGTTTCTGTAGTTTCCAAGTGTAAATAGCATATTTTAATCAAAAATGATATTTTGTGATGTTTATATATGTGTACATCAGTGACATCAAAAGTGTCACTTTGATGATGTGACAAAAGAATTAAAACAGAACCATGAAACTTTATCCAAAAGCAGAAAAACAAATTTGCAAAGAATACTATCATGGGAAATAAATGAACAGAGACTGAAGAAAGGTAAAACAATACACAGAAATCTCATGAAATAATACTGACCAAATATAAACAAAGAGAAGAATAAAGAAACAAAGAAAACATAAAAAAAATGAAACGGATAATAAACAATTTTGCTAAGATATTTTAGAATATGCAAATTCAAATTAATTCAATTGTCTACTTTATTATCATTTTAGATGTATATTAAATATTTTATATTCACTATAAAACATTGTTTCTTTTATTATTATATAAAAGAAATAGCCCACATTGAATAAAATATATTTCCCCACAAGAATGGATATTTTGCAATAATGTGCAAAACCTTTTTCTCATATCAGAACCACAAACATATGAAAAGAAAGATGGAAGAGAAAAATAATAGTGGAAATACAAAAATAAAATAAATTAAGTTCCATTATCACTGGATATATCTAAGATGTTACAGTCTAAATCTGAATTTTTTTTTATTTTGGCAAACCCTTGTTTCTTGTCAGTAACTCAGTCAATATCAAAAAGAATTGCTTTCTTGACCTTATTCAAAACCAAGCACTATTTTAGTTAACTATCTTGTCAAATGAAAACCAGAACAGACTGTCCTATAAGTCATTTAAATGTAATTATATATTCATTATCATGTGTTAGAAGTAAGTCTTAATGAAAATCTTTTGTGAAACAGAAACTGTGATCTGGAATTGGAATGAAAGTAGTGATGGCACATAAAATGAATTCATCATAACATTTCAGAATGTGGAATTGGATACTGATAATACCATGGATCAAACCAAGTTTTATAGAAAATGGAAACAAAATAGACATATAATTTCTTTTTAATCATATCAAGAATGAAAACAACAGAAGAGTAATCAAGAAGACAGCAGATAATGATTGACATTGCATTTAAATTTTGGAAGATCAAAGTTTGTTTGAAAACATGGAGCCAGAAGAGAGTTGCACAAGCAAGAAGTGAACATTAGAAAGAGAAAGTTGAAATTTATAAGGGACATAATGAGGAAAGAAGGCTTAGAAAATCTGATACTCACAGGTCAGGTTGAAGGCAAGAAGTATAAAGGAAAACAACACATGACTTACTGAGCAATTTTGTGCAAATGAATGGCAGAACGGGTTTTAGGAGAGATAACAAAAAGACATAATTCATTAGGAGCTACAAAGAACAAGAAATTTTGGAGAGCCATGATCACCAGCATCCTGAAGAGACATGGCATATAGAAACAGA
>CAHIKZ030000317.1:85000-207500 GCA_903632075.3 Acanthosepion pharaonis | reverse complement strand
AAAACAATGACTGATCTATTTGATGAATTACATGATTTTGTTTAAGCTAATACAATAAAGGATTTTACACAATTGGAAGAAGCAAAGTGTTGTCCTAACAGTTTTGAATTTTAAAAAAATTATATTCTAGTTTATAGAAAAGTCTCTGACCCTGAAAGACATTTTCCATCTATAAAAGAATGTATTTGCATTGACCAAAACCTTCATGTCTAGCTCCAGTGTGATAGAACCCCTATACCATTATCAAAGTGGTCTATACATGGACATAATGCTAAGCTCACAAGATTTAGCATGTTATAAAGTTTTCCAAACTACATACAAAACGTGATGGAAGAACAAATATACTCAATTCTAAAAGTATTGCAAAAAAGACAACATTACCAACTAAAAGGTCATCCTTCTTTTTCTGCAAAAGTAATCCATTATGCCTTACTACTGTGCTATGCACCTCAACAAGCCTACAAATTACTTCTGGAGAAATTTCCATTATCATCTTTTTCTTTATTAAAGAAAATTCAAAAAAATTAATTAAATGTTTCCAATGTGAAATGTGTTCCTTTGTCATGGTAGGCAATGATAATGATGATGCTACAGTGAAGCAGTACTTTGACTTATTTTCTCAAGGAGGTCTTATGGTTCCATCTAGCGAAATGGCAGAATTCATTTGTGCTTGTTTTGCTATACTTGACTATGCAGATAAATTTATTGTAAAGCATAATGAATCCACTACAAGAGAGTCTACTGAAAGAATTTTGGAAACTTATTCTCCAAAATATGTTTTTACTTGTGAACATTTTGCAGCAAAAATAGTGAATATATTTTGCAACAATAAATGTAAGTTTTTCAATGGATGAAATTCGAAAAAATATTGTAGAATGTTTTAAAAAAAGGCAAGGATCAAAGGAAAATTGATTTACAGAGAAATTGTTGGTAAGTTTGTTTTTACTAGTATTTGTTTTGCATTACTGCTTAATTCTTTAATAACTTTTTTGTTAGTTTACAATCTTTTATTATTACTTTTCTGTTTAAAAAGAGAAAAAACAACCTGTTTGTGTATTTTTGGACGGTTTTAACATGTTTTAACTGAAACAGTCATAAAGTGACTATAAACCAAATAGGCCTGTAAGAAATTAGCCTGAAATGTGACCTATGGCGGTCGGGCTGTTGGTATGCCATGAAATGTTGGCAGCAGAAGTTAAATTCTGGCTGCTTCCCTCTGAACACTAAAGGGCCTAATCTACCTGGCTATAAAAACCATGTCAAAATGTTTCAGATGAGAAAGTACCATTATGATATTACTTTATTATTTGAAGAAAGAGACTCACCTGGTTTGCTATACTCACAGCGTCTAAGCTACTGTACCTTCTGAAGTCCTTCAGGTTTATGTAACCTTCAGTAACCTTCCCAGAATTTTGAACCAAACTCTTTATTCAATTCACAGGAACAGATTATTCTTTTTCCACTGTCCATACTTAAGATCAGTTAATACTTCTTTTTTTATGTGCCATGTCCCTTCAGGGTGTAGACAATCATGGCTTTTAACAAATTCCTGTTCCTTGTGGCCCTTAATAAACTTTGTCTTTCTGTAAATTCTCCCAAAACCTGTTCTGCCATCTATTTACTGAAGCTCATAAAGTATGTTATGCATTGTTTTCCTCTGTTCCTCTTGCCCTCTATCCATCCTGTGAGTATCAAATTTCCCAAGCCCTCCTTCCTCATTATATGCCCCAGAAACTTCAACTGTCTCTTCCTGGTGTTAAGTATTAGTTTCCTTTTTGTTTCCACAAAACTGTCATTACTTACATGTTCAGTCCACGATATCTTTAGCATCATTTTGTAGAACCACATTTCTGTTGCTTCAAGTCTCTTCACTTTGAGGAGATCATCCAACACTCACTGCCATAAAGGAGGACAGATATCACATAGCAATTAGTCTCTTTTCCTTGTTTCTCGAAAATATTTTCTTATTTCTTCGTATTCTGCTTAATTGTCTTATTCACCCTTGTGTTACTTGCTGGTTTCTTTCATTGAACAAACGAACAAGTAACCCAAAGGTGAATAAGATGAATGGGTATTAACTGATGGGAAATATCAGTTATTACTTACAAATAATAAATAATATAAAGACATATAATAATTATTAATTAATCTACTATCTATATTTCTCATGTTGTCTGTCTGTGTGTCTGTTGTGGGCGTTGTTACCTCGCCCAGGCCGCATTTCTCACCCGATTTCAATGCGGTTTTCACCACAAGTTTGCAAATAGCTGCCTTAAGGACATGACGCACGCAGCCCGATTTTTCAGTTCGGACTCAGGTTCCCAAAAAATCGATAATGTTGTCTGTCGTGGGTGTTGTTACCTCACCCAGGCCGCATTTCTCACCCAATTTCTATGCGGTTTTCACCACAAGTTTGCAAATGGCTGCCTTAAGGACATGATGCAGCCCGATTTTTCAGTTTGGACTCAGGTTCCGAAAAAATCAATAATTGAAAAAATCGATAATCGAAAAAATCTGCTTACAGAAGGAATTATTGCATTTCCACCAAATTTGCCACCCTATTGATAAAACCCAAAAGCCGATACGCCCAGATTGCACCTGAACCGCATGTCAGTTTTTAGCGAAAACCGATCGGATTTATGAGGAGGCCATTGGGAGTCACCATGTGAAGTTTCAACTCTGAGCGCCCCCAAAACAGAGTGCAAATGAACAATTGGTCAACCCTTAAAAATGTTTTTCCAGTTGGGTATTTCCCAAATGCAGATTAATTTAAGGTCACGCTATGCGCGGGAAGAAACAGGTTAGTGCGTGCAGTGCTGTATGAGTCGTACGATTTTTGAATCAAGCACGGGCAACGCCGGGCCATGCTTCTAGTTATTAATAAATATGAATAAATACTGATAAAGCAGGATCTTGATCAATAAACTGAGTGACAGCACTTCACCAGACAATAGAAAAATTTGCCCTGAGGAGAAATTTTAATAAACTTAAATAATTCCTAAAGGTTAAATCCACTTTGGTAGGAAGGGAGACAAGCCTGCTACTGTCACTGCTTAGATCATGTCCATTAAGCTGAAGAGCAGGAGTCTAATATCTTCTGAAATTTGTTAGCAAAGGATGGAGAGTTCAATCCTAAGTAGGATCATAACATAGTAAAGAAATACAACAAAATTGTTCTAATGAGCTCTCCTCCTTGGTAAACTTGACTGTATGAATTTGAACATATTACTAGACTAGCAATTAGGTCTCATTGTTTTACTGTTGAAATAGCTAGATATAACTGTAAATTCTATTTTAATAGTTTCTCTTCTCATATTTTTATGTCTGTGAAACTCTCTTCTGATTTCTTACCTGCCTGCCACCTACAATCTCTAAAAATTTAAATGCAACAGCAATGTCCATCTTCTGTCTTCCTGAAATTGGTTCTTTTATTGTCTATTCTCTTCACTAAAGTATTCCCACTTTCAGTAACCCTTTACATTTTAGTGGCACTATCACCTTGCTTGGGGTGAAATGGTTAAAAAAAAAATTAATAAAAATCAGTTATTAATAAATATAATAATAATAAATTGTAAATGATAAAATAATCATGTGAAGTAAAATATGAGCAATCTATTCCCATAAGATTGAATAAAGTGTTGATTTTTAAGCCTTTCACACTGTAAGATGAAAGGGTACACTAAGAACAAAGAAAACTGTGAAAATATAATTGAGGAGAGGACAAGAAAAAAACAGGATTCAAGGAGACAGAAGATGGCAAGTGATACTGCATTTAAATTTTTGTAGATCATAGTCTTTGTTTGAAATTCCGAGAAGGTTCCTGAGTGTAACAGCAAACACCTGAAGAAGACCAGATAGTAGAGCATCACAACTAAAATGAGCAGCCTGGTTTAAATAAACACATGTAATAACCATGTGTGTTGTGTGTTTGTACCTTCATACAACACACATTTTTCTGATTAAGGATTAATTAAAATGTGAAATGACATTTTTGAGAAAAGGAAAATGGTGGATTAATTTCATGAGATGTGAAAAATGTCTGGTCAGACATTGAAGAAATTGGAGAAAAACCAAGTAAATTGAACAATCAGCATTGCTTAATCATCTGAGCAGCCACGAAGACACATACACTCACATAAAAAGATATTGCATATGTTTGGGTAGCAACATTTTTCATCTGTTTCATTGAATGTGACAGACAAGAAAAAAAAGGAGTTTTTAATAATATTTTTTAATGTTATTACAGTTTTCCTTTTGTGGGTGGGGATTACAAGAGTGCTAAAACTGTCTGTAATGATTATTATTATATATTTTAGGAAAAACTATGACAAGTGGAAAACATTTCTTTAAAATTGTTCTTTGATATATAAAAATTATTATTGTTTTATATATATATATATATATATATATATATATATATATATATATATATAATGAAAAAAATTAAAAATGCAACTGGAGTCTTTAAGAATATTTATTTTGAGTAACTTGTTTCAAAGTTCTATGAATTTCGAAAGTTAAATTGCGATAGAGAGACGTGTAGCTGTGCCATGATCTGTCTCACATCTGACTAGAGTTGGAGAATTCTTTCCATTTTATGCAGAAAAAGGGGGCCCAGATTGCTATCTGTTTAAAAGGCAATCTGATTGGGTGATTATGATCATGTGATCAGGCATGGTAATTTTATATATATAATGATACATATGCTACATTTGATAGAATATGAAACACAATTTCTTGCCAAAATGAAACATAATCAAGTATGAATAAAGTTCCAGTAATATTCAATATACCATTCATTTAGTTTGAAATTATACAAGAATTGTCCAAATTTTTATTGTCAGTTCTAGTACTTTTGACCATTTTCTGGTCCTCCTCAAAAATGAAACATATAAGTATTATTTATTAACAGAAGATGAGACAATGAACTCAATCTGATATCTTCCTGGTGGTTCTGTCTGTAATGAATGTAATAGCTTAAGAAATTTATATCAAAAAGTATCACTGGAGAAATTAAGGAAGGCTATAGGAGGCACGGTGGAGTAATGGATAGCAGCTTGGATTGAGGAATCAGAGAGCCGAGTTTGAATTCCAGTCAAATCCATTACATACACTTACGTGCTAATACCCTTGGGAAAGGTATGAATCCTCTTCTGTCCACTAGCTACGGGTAAATATCAGGACAGACTGGGTTCTATAGCCTTGGATGGCAACTGTTCTACCACAGAAAGAAATGGCAACCTACTGTGGGAAAAAAATCTGCCTCATCAGTCATATATTGAAAGATACCCAATTGCCTATGTGTGTATCACGTATGGCACATAACTGACTGATTGGTTACAATGTTGGCATCTTTATTATTTTTTATTACAAGTGTTTCAAGAATTTTGCAATGTTGTATAAGATGTGATATTATATTTGTTTCTGTGGTTTGGGATATTATATTTGTTTCTATATATAATAATTACGTAGATAAAAGCTCAGAGTATGCAGGCTATCTAAAATACAGAATAAAATTGTCCTTCTTGTTTTTAGATTAAATGAAGAACTATTCATTTGCGAGTAAAGTATATATAGACAGCGACTACAGTTTTCTGAGCACAGTTAGCTGATCTCTATTTACAGACAACCCTAACAGCCTACCTGTGGTTTATAACGCATCTATGCTGAGTGAACCTTTGTTACAGTTTCTGGGAGAGGGTATGTAATCTGGCAATTTTTTGAAGAAGGCCAATGGGTTCAAAGTCTCTGTCACAATGACTTGTAACCTCACGCTAGCACAACCATTGACTTCCTAATGGTTCCATCTACTCAATATAAAGGCTTGGATCAATATGTGTTGTGGTTTTTCAGGAGGTTTTCAAAGATGTTGAGATTCAAGCATGGGTTACATGGTCATAAGCTGAATATTCTAACCACTTAGCCACATGCTCGTATTTATATATTTATTATCAGCTCCTCAGTGTGGCTAGACATCAGATCACTTAAAGTCTGGACCAAACCCAACTGATTTGGTTTCAGTCGGAGATTTTAGCCCCTAGAATATCGATGCTTGGCAGAGAGAAAGGTGAATTTTGCGTATTTATTTCTTCATAAACATGCCAGTGACCTAGAGAACTCAATCTGTTGGAAGAGTCTTGCATAGACTTGAATTCATATATATATATATATATATATATATATATATATATATATATATATATATATATATATATATATAATAAAAATTTAAGTCTATACATATATATTTATAGGTATATATAAAAACTTATCAAAATACATTTATATATATATATATATCTCAAGTGCTATTGCCTTGTTAATCATGTCATAACTATTCCTAACATTAAGAAAAATGTTAAAATTATGACATTAGCAATTCACATTGAAATTCAAAATCTAACACTAGTTTTAAACTGTAACACTAATTTTATACTAAATAACACATGCATTACAATAATGCATTTACTGATTCAAATTATATGCAAAATGAATTATTATGTACAAAGTAAAATATGGTATCAATTTAAAAAAAAAATATTATATTACAAAGTAGAAAACTGAAAAAAATAAATTCAGTGAAATATGTACAAGTAAATTATGTCACCTACAATATATTTATATAAATATATAAAAATACAAAAACAAAATATATATTTCAAATATATATAAGTATACAGAACTACTCACTATGAATATAGTCAAATACAGATGTATGTGCACATTTATGCTTTCAACATATATACATTGGTACATTTTCATCTACTGACATCTATATTGATGCATATACACATATATCTATCTATACACAAATTAATATACAAATGTGTGTGTGTGTATGTGTGTGTATATATATATATATATATATATATATATATATATATATATATCTTTCATATGTCAGTATGTTTAACTTGAATGAGTGTGTTTGTATGTGTGCTTAACTGTCCAGCAGATGGCTGAAGTAATGAGAATACTTTGACTCGGGGAGGAGAATCTTTGTTGGGATTTTTTGGAAATGATGAAGGGCTGTGGTTCACTCTGATGATATGACATGAGGTACTGGAGGGGGCAGCGAGTAGGGAAGGCAGCAACTCTGTTTTCAGCACAGGAAATAAACACTTCATTTCAGGTCTTAGTGTCCGCTAGATATAATAACGGCCTGTCAGGACTGTCCAACGCAGGTGAAAATACAGTTATGTGAGCTAGTAACCTTTTGGGTCAACTCACGCCATTTGCATAGGCAAACAGAGTTGCAATGGTCTAATCACTAGGAAAAAGTTCTGATATGTGTTTAAATGCTTGTTATATTTATATATATATATGTGTGTATATATATATATATATATATATATATGTATATATGTGTGTGTGCATATAACGCACACAAACATATGTATATATACATACAAAATTTGTGTGTGTGCATATATATATATATATATATATATATATATATATATATATATATATATGTGTGTGTGTGTGCATATAATGTACACAAACATATATATACATATATATATATATACACACACACACACACACACTTTCAAAAATTATTTATACATATACATTTTTTACATAGGTGTGGTTGGGTAGGTATTTACAATATTTATATTTTTCCTCGTATATGTAAGAATATTCAGTAAATATGTATTTTTAGACTTGTTTATCTATCTTATCTTCATACAAAAAGCCTGATTTTCTTCTTCAAGTCACTAACCGATAAATGTTGGCAACATTTTCAATATATACCTATATTTTTTATGATAAATATACGAAAGATGTTCAGAGATGCTTTTATACATATATATATATATATATATATATATATATATATATATATATATATATATATATATGTGTGTGTGTGTGTGTATGGCATATGGCCACATGGTTAGAACATTTGCTTTGCAACTGTTGAGGCTTATATATTCAACTCTCAACATGGTTGATTTATCAGAAAGTTGACCTCTTGATATTATTGGCCCTTGAAATGCGATCCCAGCATAGGGCACCTTTGAAGAGTGCCTGAAAACCATCACAGATTGAACCAAGTCTTGTGAGTGAAAGTGCTTAGACAGAACTGTTTTGGAGCAATTGATAATTGTGCTAGCATGAATTCAAAAGTCATTCTGATATAGGTTTTTGAGCATACTGTCCTTGTTCAGACTGTTGATCATGCCAGATTATACATTCTCTCACAGAAAGTGTAACTATGGTTCACTCAGTAGAGCAATACCATAAACCTCAAGTTGGGTCTGCGATTATTGAACAAATATAAATGTGCCTGGGCAGGTATTTTCAACGGAGATTGTCTAAACACCCTAACCTACAGATGTTCTTGGAAACAAGTACTTGGCATTATATTTATCTATATTTATTTACATAGGTATGGTTGCATGGACATATACATTATTTCTATTTCTCCCTTTATCCATGAGGCTATTAAGTAAATATATATTTTTAGATTTGTTTATCTACTTATATACTTTTTTAAGATACTTTTGTATAGGGAAGTTGAGTTGCAATGGTCTAGTTCTGAGGAAAAATTTCTGATATATGGGTAATCGAATGATAAAAGAGAAAAACTCTATATAACACATTTTATCCTTTAAAAAAACTTCATCAGATTAAAATAATATTCTTATTGAGGGAATTATATATATATATGTAGGCATAGGGAGCAAAAATATAAATAAAAACATATTCATACACAGAGAGTATTACTGAATATGTAAGGATGCTAAATTTTAAATTTCTGAGGCCTGATGTATCTAGACATACAGGATAGGCAACTTCATTTATCTTGTTCTATAATGCAAAAGTTACCCTTACCCTGCTCTTAGAATTCATGTAGCATGGTCAGACAGTTAATAGTCAGATACTGTGAAGTAGTTGACTGCGGAAAACTGTTGCCAGAGATGAATATGCAATGCAATAGGTCCTGATCTGGCATCTCATCTACAGTCTCTTTCTCACGGACATGCTGTGACCTCCTTCTGTCTCTTCTACAAGTATTTTCATGGCAACTGTTTCAACGAGCTACTTTCACTGGTTCCCAGGCTGCATGAATTTAAACAAGCTACTAGGCTGGCATCTTGGTCCCACCCTTTCACTGTCAAAACGGTTAAATATTCTTCTACTCAAACTCGCTTCTTCTCTCACACTTCCCTTCTATAGAACTTGCTTGCTTCCCTGATAACTATAATCTTCAAATATTCAAGTGTAATATCATTCGACATCTTTTAATACCTTGATCTTGTTCCCAGACCTTCTCTATATCCTTTCCTCAAACATGCCGCTTTACTCTTGTTCTCAATCCTCTGTAACCCTTTTCATGCTAGTGGCACTTCCACCTTGTTTGGGGTGAATTGCTTAAAAAACAATGACAAGGATGTAAGTGTACATTAAGGTGCCTTATAGATATGCTGAGGATGTTTTGGGAGTTTCTTTTTTAGCAAAGTGTCTGGCCTCAGCCTCAAGGAGCTTATTAACTTTACACTTTTTGACCCTTTAAATGATTTTCCAACTGTATCTTTTGTTAAGACCTCGTTCTCATTGCATTTTGATAAAAATTCCAATCCCCTTCAATTATTAAGACTCCCTCCTTGTAATGAAAATACCTCTCTATATATACCAGTAACCTAAAAAGATGAAAGGGAAAATACCAAGCAGGTAACAAAAAAAAAAAAAAATAATAAAAAATAAAAATTAAAAAAATAGTTAATTCTTTGAGAAACCAGTATCTTGGGAAAATTGAAAATGAAATTAATGAGGCCAAGTACCACAGACAATGAGTTGAAATGTAGAGAAAAAGTGAAGAATCACAAAAATATCATAGAATCAAAAACAACATAGAAGAATTGTTCTAGTCTCAAAGAACACTTTGTATCACTTTTCAACTTTGACCACACTAAACTTAAGATGCCTGAAGAAACAGACCATATACTGATCAAATTACAAAGTCTGTCACCAAATATAAACAATAAGGAAGCTAGTGGTGAAGAAATTAAGAAAGCTCTATTAAAAAGAATAAGGAATAGTAAAGCATCAATTGAACTTTTGAAAATAGCTTTTTCTGAGAATTCAGTAACAAATTCCTCTATTTTATGAATCAAAAAGTGAGGTTTATTGCACATTAATGCCCTATAGAAACAATAAAGTAACCCTTAAGAGCCTCACACATACAGAGGTATCTCAATTGGCTCCATCATTAATGATTATTATATTAACTAGGCTCTCATCATTTTATTAAATCAACTCCTCATGACCCAGTTTGGTTTTCATTCTAGTAAGGGAAGCAATGATAGTATACATGACACCAAACAACTCCAAGAAATTGCTGACATTGCTAATAGGAAACTGAACAAGGTGCGATGGATAAATTGTCGTATGAATTACAGAAAAATGAAAATAACACTGACATCTCATTTTAACAGATATATTTACCTAAATTACACAAAAATACCTTGAAATACTAAAGAGGAAATTTATTCAATAAAATCGCCATTGGCTTCAACCACAACCTCCAGACAACTTTGGGATCTCCTGCAACCCTTCTGGGTGGTCTCCTTCTTTAAGCCGGTGAATGCTGCCATAATCCTTGCCTTCAGTTCATCTTTGGTGTTGTAAGGAGTTTTGTTGGTCCCTCACTCAACTGCTTCTCACACAAAATAATCAAAGGGGTTGCAGTGTAGGGAGTTAGGGGGCCAGATGCAAAGAGTGATGGGGTTGCTTGTGTGGCATAGTGCAAAGTCCTGTTGACAGACATGGGGTTTTCCAGCAGCCATCCTCTTGACCCAGGTCAGCTCTACCTCCTCAAGGCACTTGATGTTGGCTTTCATGTTAAATCTAAGGGCTATGGTAAGATGAATGGCTGCATAATGTCGCCATCACTAGTGATCCCTTCAAACACCTTCAGAATCCCCATTAGACTCATACATCTCTTTTCTAATACTCTGCACTATCCTCAGATTGCCACCCAAACACTCTGAAATTTTTGTATTGGAGCTTACGGTGCAAATGCCAAACAGTACAGCATGCCATTTCCAAATTTCTGTTGGAGCGATTTGCATCATGGTGCTCTTTTTCTCACCCAAAAGACCCTACTGTACTGTGCAGTTGGCAAAATCAAAAACTAACAATGGGCATGTGCAAAATTTAAAATATAAAATGGCAACAATTTATCTATCACACAATGCATATTTGCTTTGTCGACCTTTACAGCAGTATATGACTACATTAATAAAGGCTTCCTCTTCTCATCCATTAGGAATCTCTGAACACTGAATGCATTGATCTAATAGATGAACTCTATCAATCAACAAAATCTAGTGAGGACCCCAATTTAAAACAGTTCAAACCTTATCAGGAGTATAAGGGGGAAATAAGAACCCCAGCATATTTAATCTTTTCCTAGACTATGTCCTGCACATTTGTAAACACAGGTATGAAGAGATGGGCACAGATATTTAAGTATTCCATATCATCTCCCAATTGAATCTACTAAAAGAAGATAATGATCCTGATTTCTCTCCTAAATTCAATGTATAGTGGGGGCTATGTTGATGACACAGGTATTCATAGTTGGGATAAGAGTGATCTTGAACATAAAATCAACATCCTCTACCAAGTGTACCAAGAAATAAGACTGAAGATAAATATTTCCAAAACAGAAATTATGATTTGGAAGAGGAATGAACACAGTGATGGCAAATACCCTGAATCCATCGTAAGAATTCAGGATGTGGAATTAGTAAATACTAAGCACTTCAAACTCCTCAGTGTATGGGTCAGTTATAACAAATTCAGTATAGGAGAAAAGGAAATTAAACAAGAAATAGTCTGCACCAGAGGTAGTTCCATCCAACACCACAAATTACCGCAAAAGGAAAACATTAACCTGAAAACTTCAGTCATGTTCTTAAATAGCCTCATGAGATCAGGACTCTCATATGGATGTCATGTATGGCACTAAACTTGTTCCAAAATATCTAAACTATCAGCTGTATTCAACTGTATTCTAAGATCAATAATTAAAAATGGCTTTGATTGAGTGAAACCTGAGTGTCTTGGTAAAGATCATCCTTCTTTGAAAATTGTGAACCGGCACTACAGAATCAGAAACAAAGTATTGCAGCATATAAGAGAAATCACATCACTTGGGGATGACCAACAGCAGCAAATAAAATTTTTAGTACAGGAAACTCAAAGAGAAAATAATGATATAATCAAGATATTGATCTGTTTATATTTCTGAGATGGCACAGTGGATAAAGGCATTGGTTAGATCCAGTGACAGGACCCAAAGAGTGTGAGTTCAACGCCCGGTTCTGGAGAACTTTCAGAGGGAAAATTAACAGGAGATAACTGATAACTGACATCCATCAAACATGGCACGTGGAACTAGAACAGTCTACCCCAGTGAGCAAAATAAAAGGTTCAGTTCGAAATTCCAACCACCTGAAGAAGGCCGGAGTGTACAATGGCCAAAACGTTTGAACTTTGAGATGAATGAATATAAAATACAAGAGACAGCTTCAAATAACAGAAACAAAACGTACCAAATGACAAAGTTTTAGGGAAAATGGAAAAAAAATATGTGACTTATAATTAATATTAAAATGAAATAGTTGAAATTTCTAGGGCTTATAATCAGGAAAGAGAGCTTGGGAAATTTAATACTCACAGAGTAGATTGATGGCAAGATTGATAGAGGAAAACAATGCATAACCTACCTAGTGAGTTTGTGTAAATGGATGGCAGAACAAGGTTTAGAAGAAATGACAAAAAGACAAAATTTATTAAGGACTTCAAAGGATAATTAACTGTGGAGATCCATTATTACCAACATCCTGAAGAGACAAGACACATAGAAGAAGAAAAATTAATAAATACTAAGCACTTCAAATAACTATATAAAGAAATTGAATATAGATTAGGGTTTAAGATGCTCAACAAAAAAAAAAAAAAAACTAACCTAAGAATGAGGAAATAGGGCTTGGAAAATTTGACACCCATAAGACATATTGAAGGCAAGAGGGACAGAAAAAAGCAGTACATAGACTATCTAATAAACTTGGGCAAATGGTTGGTAGAACAGGGAATAAGAGAGATAACAAAAAAACGAACTACAAAAAACTAGAAAGGACAGAAAATTGTGGAGACCTGTGATTGCAAATGTCCTGAATGGAGACAGCACATAGAAGAAGAAGTTATCCAGTTTAGTTAAGCATTGGTGAGAATTGAACCCAGATTAGTCACCTTCAGTTCAGTGCAGGAACCAATGCACTCTTTCTGGACATTATGGTCAGCCAAAAAAATAAATCAATAAATAGACTAAAAAATATTACATTTTCTTTTGCAATGTCTTCTTTATTTAGCAATCTTGTCTTGGCAAAAACAAGATGATAAAATTCTTTTCTTCGGAACTGACTTTGGCTTCACACTCAGATTACTCTATCTCTGGAAGCCCTTTGATCTCAGCTGAGGTGATCCTTTTCATGTGTCGTGTATTAAATCTTCATTTGTCCAAAGAACACACCAATAGGGACCACTGGCTGATATCTCTCGCCCACCACACTCTTGTCCACTGAAATGCTATTTTCCAGTCACAGGGAACAATTACTGGAAAACTAATTCGCTAATCCTCTCAGATATATTCCTTCGAGTTATGAATGTTTTCCAAGTGATGCAGCCGTCAAATACAAGGTTTTCTTCGCATGATGTCCATCCACCCATCCGTCATTTAAAGAGGCAAAAGTCATAAACAAGTGTACCGGAACACTGCACTGCGTTATGCAGGCATGGATACATTATCCTGTGGAGGTTCACATTTGTCAACTAATATGTGGAGAAACAGATGTATGAACAGATGAGAGTGTGTGAGACTTTGTGTTACGAGTTTGCATTCTATGATATTATACAACACAATAACTTGGGAATATCACAGCAAAAGGAAATGATAATAATAAGAAGAACAATTACAAAATAATAATAATGATGATGATAAATGCAAAATAATAATACTCTCAAAATAATAATTATTATATAATAATAATCATAAAATAGTAAAAAATAATAATAATTGCAAAATATTGATAATAATGACAAAATAATAAACTCAAAATAATAATCACAACATAATAATAATTGCAAAATAATAGCACAATAATAATAATAATTGCAAAACACTACTACTGTTGATAATAATAGCAATCACAAAATAATAATACTAATAATAATAGTTGCACAATGATAATAATAATTACATATTTACAATAAAAATAATAATTGCAAAATAATTATAATAATCACAAAATAATAATAAAAACAAAACATAAAATAATAAGATTAATGATTGTAAAGTATTATTACTATTGATAAAATAATAAGCTCATAATAATGATGATATGATGAAAACTATAAAATAGTAATGATAATAATAGTAATAATCATATTAATAATAAAAATAATTGCAAAATAATAATAATGATAATAATAATCATATATTAATAATAAAAATAATTGCAAAATAATAATAATGTTGATAATAATAATCATATATTAATAATAAAATAGTAATAATCATATATTAAAAATAATAATAATAGTAATAATCACATATTAATAATAACTAATAATAATAATCTTAATAATAAAAATGTAAACTGCAAAATAATAATAATAATAATAATAATAATAATAATAATAATAATAAAAATAATAACTGCAAAATAATAATGATAAAAAAAACTCCAAAAATATAGAAACTCAACCATTTATATATGATGATATTATACATTTTAACAGGGATGGTCTGTCAAGTTGTATAACAAATAGTGTTTGACTTCACACAGTGCCTGGACACATCTCATCAATTCCAAGATGATGCCAGGGGATTTTAAGGGGGAGGGTGAAGGCTGGTGATGTGGGAAAAGAGGTAGAAGCTAGATATGCTCTTCCTTACTCTACTGACCCCCCCACCCCTTATTTTTGCACTCTAGCCTTTATCCCCCTCCTCCTAGTCTTTCTAATGTGACTCCACCCAGTATCCCCAACAATCACCCCTCTTTCTTTCTCCCACCCTTCTACACCTGTCGTTTTTTTTTCTTTCAGCTGACACATATCCACCCTTATCTGTTACCATGCCAATGAAGGAGAAAGGGTGACAATTTTTCATTGTATTTTTATGAGCTTTGCTATTGTTGCATCAGCATCATCACTATCAGAATCACCATCATCAGTTACAATTAGCATTACTGTTATTATATTTTTTCAATACTTTTGTTATATTTTTGTATAAGTTTCATGTTACTGTTGTATTGTTCAATAGAAATTTAAATATATGAGAATATTTTAACAGATGACAGAAAAGTTCACAGAAATCTGAATCATTACAACAGGAAAGATACCTTCCAAAAGTTAAACAAAGTATTAAAAAGCATGAAAATTTTGTTAGAAACAAAAAACACCATTGAGTTGCATTGTAATAACAATCTTCCTATATGGCAATAAATGCTGGGAAATTTTTTTAAATAAAGAGAAAACTTGAGGCAAAACAAATGTGGTTCCACAGAGAATGTGCCGAACAACATGCATAAAACATGTGAGTAATGAGGAAGTTTTAAGAAAAATGGAAACAAAATGGACACTTATATTAGAAATAGAAAGATTTGAAATAATGAAGGAAGAATATTGAAGAATTTTACACTCACAAGAGGATAAGGGGAAAACAGTCAATAACTTATCTAATGAGATTATATAAATGGCTGGCAGAACAAGGACTGGGAAGAATAGTAGATAAGAAGTATACAATTATTAGCATAGTACCCATGAAAATAATGTGAATAATTAGTGGTCAACCATCTATTATAGATTTATTATTTTATGACCTGTGTTCTTAGAGCAAATGGTTCTAGAATCAAACCGTCCTGGGTATGATGATAAACTACGACCAACAGCAAGGCCTCTGATCAGGAGGTTTTGAGGAGCATGGAACCACCTCTTAATTGCTGGTGTTCCCAGGTCCACCCTGACCCGAGGTGGTAGCACCTGCTAGGGCCCCAGCTATGAGCAAATAGTTAACCCCCTACCAAAAGTGGGTCAAAACACTATGAAAGTGTAAAAATCGGTTTTCATACCAGAAATACGTTGTAAAAAAAAATTATTAACAGCAATACATTTTTAAAAAAAAAATATCACCAGCAATACATTTAAAAAAAAAATTATTACCAGAAATAGATTTTTGAAGGAAAAAATATTACCAGAAATAGATATTTGGAAAAAAATATTACCAACAATGAAAATTTTGTTGACATTAAATAACCCATTGAGGTTGATATGCCGTAAAACAAATCAAACCAAACCAAACCAATCTAGAATCAAGAGTGCCAAAAAATTGGTTGGTTATTTGTATTATCTATTACTATATCCAGTGTTTCTTGAGATTGGGTTTCTTCTTTATGGCTAGAATTATTTCATAGAGTGTGTAGCCAAGTAGTTAGAAGTTTAGCATCCTGACCATGAGATCCAGGTTTGAATATCATGGTCTTGCTTTTTTAAGCTATTGTTCACCCAAAAGTCACTCAAGGTAGAGGGTTACTGAATGAAGTTGTTTAAAGAACAAAGAATTATAGATTATGAGTATATGCAGAATAGATAATGTTAACCCAAGTTTTCAAGATGTTAAGTATTGTATAATCTTTTACTATATCTTTCTTGAGATTGGGTTTCTTCTCCATGGTTAGGACTATTCTAGAAGATGCCAAGTTGCCAAGTGGTCAAAATGTTTGCATTCCAACCATGAGATAAGGTTTTAGATATAATGGTCTTTCTTTTTTTAAGCTCCTGTTCACCCAATACAGTTGTTTTATGGATGCAAGAATTGTAGATTGTGTAGGCTAGATAATGCTTTGAAGTAGTTAAGATTGTAGTGGTTGGGAATGCATTCCTCATGAGTCCATTCTACAAAGTGTCCTTTGGAGGCAAGCTGTCCAATTGGAACTTCCTTCTTAACAATGGAATATGAAGGGAATAAGGATGGGTCACACTTTTGTACATAGTGTGTGGGTCTTAGTCTGAACTCATGGGACCAGGGAATGTAGCTCCTCAGAACCTTTTCCATTGGACCATTGATAGGTTTGCAATATTGCGTCTGTGGGGAAATGGTTAATTAAAATTTCTAGGGCACATAATGAGGAAAACTCACAGGACATTATTGAAGGCAAAGATGGACAGACAGAGGCAAACAGTTCATAACCTATTTAACAAGTTTGTGTAAATGGATGGCAGAATAGGGTTTAGGAGAGATAGAAAAAAAGACAATATTTTCTAAGAGCTACAAAGGACAAGAAATTGTGGAGAGCTATGATTGCCAAAATCCTGAAGAGGCAAGGCACATAGAAGAATATGTCAATCATTAATTATAATAACTCACCATTCCTCCTTTATGAATTTCAAAACAATAACTTTCAATCTTTTTTATTTTCTTCATCTATTGTCTCTTCTTCATCTTTGAGAAGATTGTCAAGTATTAACTGCCATACAGGAAGACTGATATGATATAACATTTCAGTACTGTTTTCTTTGTTTTTAATGAAATTTTCAAGTTTCTTGATATTTTTCTTAGCTTTTGGAAGGTATCTTTCACTATTCCAATGTGCTTTCGGATTTCAGTGTCATATTTTCCATTCATTTTTAAAACACTTCTCAGACATTTAATTTGGTGTATTTGATTTCAGTATCTCCAGTTTGTTATTTGCATATTGAGCTGTTTCTTTTGCTAACAACCACGCATTCTATCTTCTTACAATTGATGTTTAGTCCTTTCTTCTTGCTCTCTGTCACTATCTAACAAATAGATTTGTTATTTTCATATTATCTTTCAGATTTTTTAGTATTAACAGGTTTATTTATGCATTATAAATGAGTTTTGAAGATCACAGCAATTTTATATCCCCAAGAATTGCATGAAAATGGATTCATAGCATAATTATGATCTGAAGTTTTCACTGCATAATGTTCAATCTATGGAATTCATATTCTAAAATGAATTAAATGTAAAGATAAAAATGAAGATTAAACTGAAAAATAAATATTTATTGTGCTTTCATCATTAGGCTTACTGATGTACTAATGTACACTTATTATTATATAGATAATATACTATATAAATGTCTTTTTTTTAAATATTCAGTTTTATATTTTATATGAACCATTAATTGAAAAAATTGAGAGATAATTTTTCACATGTACACAGGAAAACAAAATTGGAATCAATGAGTAAAGAAAAACTGTAGAAATGGAAATTAAAAATCAATTAAAATAGAATGAAAAAATAAATGAAAAAGAAACAGAAATGAGACAAGATGTAATTGTGACAATATTCAAAAAATGAAAGAAAATAAAAAATTAAGCAAAAAATGAAAAGAATGAGGGAAAGGAAAAGGTGTAGACAGCAAAAAGGAAAGAGAAAAGGAGAAGAAAGTGAAGTGAAAAAGAGAAGCTGAACAAAAAAAGAACAAAAAGAAAAGAAGAATGAAACAAAATAAAAATAAAATAAATATAAAAATGAGAAGCTAAAAAAAAAATGAACAAAAAAGGAGAGAAAAATGACAATGAAATATCAATAAACTTATGATTATGATGATAATGACTACCAGCTACTAAGCCCAACTGTTTGAACTTGAAACTTTGTTTCAAATCATCATTTTAACATTATTTCTTTCAGATTGTTAAATATTTAAAATTCAAGGACAAGGTAAGTATTTATGCATAAGATTTTTATATCAAATTTTCTAATGAAACTTTTTTAAAAATAAACTTCTAAAATTTAATATCTTTGAGGTTGAAAATTCCATTTCTTTCAGCCTGCCTCTAATTATACAGAAAGCTCTCTTATCTTATGGACAGACATATACATAAACATAGAACCAAGAGTGATGATGCCAAAAATTAGAATTTTGGTATCATGGAATGCATTTTTCTGTTTCTGTATAATTTATGCATTTGAAGTACACACTGTAATAAAGCCACTAAGACACAAGAGCTTTCTGACAATGAGAGAATATAAGAAAAAAAGAAGACTGTTAAGGAGAGAGAACAATAAAAGAACAAAAATGAAGAAGACAGAAGATAATGATTTATATTGCATTTAGATTTTTAAAGATTAAAGTTAACTAGGAAGCAAGAAGATAGAAGGAGAGTTCTACAAGTGAGAGGTGCAAGAGAAGAAACTGTTAACTGCAGCCATTGTCAACATGAGAAATTAGTTATAATAACATTTCCAAACCAAAGAAACCTTTTAAACCAAAGATCGGAAATTATGTCCCATTGTGTTCATACTAAAAAGTTCCTTTTAGGCTCATTTGAAGTGGGTTAAAAAGAATATATGTATATTTCATTTAATCCCCTACCGATATATTTCCAATACATTTGATTTCCCCTCCTCCTCATTCTCCTCATCCCCATCTTCTACCATACCTCATGTTGTGAGCTTATTCATTTGTTTACTTTTTTTTTTAAATATACCATTTATAAATTTTTATCTTTTAAAAAATAAAGCATTAGGAAATCAATTGACTGAAATCGTCTGAAGGTACTGAAAGGTTGAAACCAAGGTAGTGGAATTGGCTGATATATATATTACTTCAAGCATTATTTTTATTGGAATATTTGAAATGGATAGACACTTTTTTAAAAATTTCAAACATTGTATATTATGTCTACTGACCTGTGCACTCAAGAAAACCTAATAAAAACAATGTACTTTCTGGCAGTGTTTGAGCCTGCATTCCAGGCCAGTAAAATAATAAAAAAGGCATCTATTTCAAACAAGGGTATCCATTAAAAATAACTTTTGACATAATAAAGATGTGTGATTAAGAAGAAATCCATTAATTCTTTATATATATATATATATATATATATATATATATATATATATATATGTGTGTGTATATATATATATATATATATATATATATATATATATATATATATATATATATTATATTTTTTATAAGTTATTTTTATAGATACAATCATTTAAGTGAATGCTCTGTTTCTAATAAACAGTATTAATTACATTTACCAGCTTGAAACAGAAACTATATTAAAATAATTGTCAGACTTAGTCCATTTCATAATATATATATATATATATATATATATATATAAGTTTCTTGCTTGTATACATACATTGTCAAGTGTATAATGGATATATAAAGCCATAAATGGCAAGGTTTAGGATAATTTTAAAAACTGAAAGAGAGCAAAATTGATCAGAGACCAATATAAGATATATCATAGAAGTGATTAAGTAATTTTATCTGACATGTCCCACCCTTGCTCTCCACAACTTCCATTCCTTTATAACACTTAGCAATGTTTGGCCCTTTACTGTTCTGTTGCTCATTTATACAAGTTTTTTGGTAAGTAACTTACTGATTTCTCTGCCTCTCTTTTCTTCATTATGTACTGTGAGTGTCAAATTCTCTAAGTCCATTTTCCTTATCATTGTCCCAGAAATTTTAATTGTCTCTTTGTGATTTCCTTTGTTTCTAATGGAATTTTTATGTTTCTTAATACATTGTTTAGCTTTTGGAAGGCATCTTTTGTTATTCAAACAGTTGTTACAAAAAGTACAAAATATTTTAAAATTCATTAATTAAAAACTGGAACAATTCTTTAAGCCATTAATCAGTGTCCTTTTTTGTTTCCATTTTCCTTAAACTCCCTCATTGCTTACACGTTCCAGACATGATATTCTCATCATCCTTCTGTAGAACCATATCTCTGCTGCCTCAAATTTTGTCTTCATTTTTCTTTTTTCCTAACAAAATTTTCTTGTTTCTTAATCCTTTATTTAACTTTTGGAAGGCATCTTCTATGCCACTGCCAAACTTGAAAATAATTGTTCAAAATTTTAGCTTCCACTTGGATAGCTGCTATTGCTGTCAGTGGTGGTGGTGGTGGGGTGCTCAACAACAGTTATGCTACCCAGAAAGATGCATAAATAGATATACTTAGTACATTTTTATATCAAATCAAAAGAAAGTCATTTACAAAAGAAATTTTGGACAACACAACTTTATCAATTTTTTTATTTCTATAATAGTAGCTGTATTGTGAAAATCCTTAATTCCGAATCACTAAATGGAAAGACATTAAAATGTAACTTGGACAAATGATAAATACACAAATACATGGATTAGAGCCAAGTACATTAACCTACAACAAAATCGGACAAAATCCGGTCTTCAGAATTTTTTTCTTGCATATTTCATTTTATTATACTGCCTATAAAGAGAACAACATTGAGCATTTTATATACTTACATAAAGTGTTTTATTTATTTTGGAATATTTCTTGTATTTTTTTCTCTTTGTGGTTACTTTTATATTTTCAGTAATTTCTTCCTTTTTTTTTTTTGGCTATTTATCTTGTATATTTAAAGCTTTGAAATAAATCTCCTGAAATCTAGTTTGTAAAAAGAATTACTGTGGCTTTTGTGCATTCAGTGTTTTCTAAGTTCTCTGTGAATCTTTGTTCCTGTAATTCCTGAAGCTAGCTTTGGATTATTGCCTATATCCAAAGGTCTTTTATGACCACTATCATGGAATGTTAACATTTATATTTTTTTCTTGGACCTCTTTCTGGCATGCATATACTAGAGTGTATATATATATATATATATATATATATATATATATATATATATATATATATATATATATATATATATATATATATATATTATGTGTGTGTGTGTATGTGTGGAAGTTCTAAGGTCTATGTATACAAGGTTTTAATTCACTGTATGTATTTCAGTTCAAAAAGAAACTTATTAACTATTTCTTATCTCTAGTCATCACTTAAATTACCTGTTTTGCTTTCCACATGTATTTGCATGTATGTACAGATGCATATATCAGGTTGGAATATAAGCGCCTCTCTGATTTTTTAGGTGAAAAATGCTCAACAAAATTCATTCAAGTATTGCTTCTTTATTTTCTTTAATACTACTACTATAAGTAATTCATATTTTTTCTCTCAGATTATAGTAATATTATTCATAATATGCTTTGGAACTTGCCCCTATGTTCATCCCAACTATTCTAATCTCTGCAGCTGGTACAGCTTCTCTATTTCTGTAATATCAGTAATTAGAAATGTCATACTCAATGAGTTTCATAAAGATGTCAATGTAAGCGCAGCAGCAAAGTCCATCCAGCACACTTATGAGGTCATAAGTTCACTTAAGATACAGAAGATAGTTTTCCTGTTTCAAAACTGGAAATTTTAGTTTAGAGTATGACCTAAGAGAATTTGTCCAAAAGAACTCAATTCAAAGAATTTAGAATCTGCTGCTACAGTAAATCATGCCATTATGGTTAGGGAACTTTAATATTAGTCTTATGACTGTCCTCCATGAATTGAAGAGGATTGGAAAGGTTTCAGTGATTTAAAAAAATGGTTCCTAGACCATTTGTCTCCTGAAAACAAGCAGCAACATGCTGATTGTTGTGAGTCATTGCTTACACAACAACTTCTGCTGATGAGAAATAGATCCTTGATCATGTTAAATGTCATCATCAGTGGATCAGATCAGTCAAGGTAACAGACCTGCTCAACAACTGAAAGGAAAACTTCGACCAAAAAGGATCATGTTGAATATGTGGTGGGATATTCGAGGGACTTGTCAGAGTTAACTCCCCCTTAATTTCTAAGTTGTTCACAGGGGCATGCTCTCTCTACACTATAAATACTGGGTGATTTCTTACCTCATTCTCTTTTTCATTTCTTCATTTTCAGCAAACACATCTACAATGTAAGCTCTCACAGAAGATCGTGTCTTTCCATTTGTGGAAGATGCTATGAACATTATACGCACACATACACGTAAGTAAGAACATTCACCAAAATACAAACTCTTTATGTTCATACACAAACACAAATGTCAATGTCTATGTCCACTATAAACTTGAGTCCACCATATTCTTGTAGGGGACCTCTTAATATTTTAGCAGGAATAAACACACGTGTTCCTAATTTAACAACACAGTCTGCAACAAATTGTTAAACAATAATCAAACAATAAAACAATGATCGCTACTGCCAACAACTGTCATTTGAAAGTAGCTTTGAACAGAAAGGGACTAATCCTCCATCATGATAATGGCCATTTTAACACTGCACAACTGATCTCTTAAAGGAATTTGGTTAGGAAAAAATGCTTCATCCTCCATGTTTTCCCAACTTTACTCCTTCTTATTATCAGCTGTTTAGGCATTTGCAGAATGATTTGGATGGTATAAGTTTGACATCAAGAGAAAATGTTGAACATGATTTGGTCTTGTATTTTACATCAAAACCTAAAGTATTTTACAAACACAGCATCTATAAACTTGTTGACAGATCAAATGAGGTGCTAAGAAAATTAATGATTAAATATTTCAATAAGGATTAGTATCTTCATTTGTAATGAACCTGATATGTTCCAACCCGATATATAAATTTTCATGCATCAGAGATAAAGAAAGAGAGCCTATATCCTAATCTGTGGAGTGGGTATATATGTTTTTTAATCATTTCATCCCAAGCAAGGTAATAAAGTCACTAAGATGCAAAGGGTTACAGACTGTTAGAGGATATGAGAAAAAACAACTATTAAGGGAAGAGAAGAATAAAAGAAGAATTAAGAAGACAGAAGATAACAATTGACATTGCATATAAATTTTTGAAAATTAAAGTAGACTGGGAAGCAAGAAACCAGAAGAGAGTTCCACAAATGAGAAGTGCGAGAGAAGAAACTGTTGAATCTATCTAATTTGTTCATTTGACCAAATATTAAATTATACAAATTTTTAAAATTTTCCTTTACGAACATGACACTATGTCAAGGGATATGTCTTTTTAGTACTGCTCAGTTATTATTAACCCTGTTTCCAAACAGTCGAAGTATTTTTTTTTATTCTTCAGTCATTTCATTCCAAGCAAGGCAATAAAATCACTAAGACACAAAGTGTTACTGAGAATATTACGAAAAAACACTATTAAGGAGAGAGAACAATAAAAGAATAAAGCAGATAACAACTGAGAATTTTTGAAGATCAAAGTTGGCTTGGGAACAAGAAGCTGGAAGAGAGTCCCACAAGAGTAAAGTGTAATAAAAGAAACTGTTAGCATAGAACTTATAGTTACATCTAGCTGCCATTTCAACAGTAAAATGGTGAGATCTTGCTGCTAATCTCATACTGCACTTAAATTCATAAAGTCTGTCTTGGTACCATGGAGGAAAGCTCATCAGAACAATTACCATGAATATATATAGAGAAAAGGCACAGGGAAGCCACATTATGGTGGTGGGGAAATGGCTGAAGGCAAGATGCCAGGTGAGGACCAATAATATTGTAGATTCTTCTTTGGATTTTATCAAGAAACTTTGATATATAACAGGAGCACCAGAGCAACAATATCTAAAGCATAGATGACTTATAAATACAGGGTGTCCATAAAGTTCGTGTTCATGTTAAAAAATTTAATAATTTAAAGTGCACACGACGTTTATGGAGACCCTGTATATAAGATCGATTCAAGTGGGAGGATTGAAAAAATAAATATAAATTTGGAAACTACAATATTTTTGGTTAAAGATGTAAAAAATCTTTTTAAAATTCCCATCTAGATTGTAGAATTTTTTGCTCTGGTAAAAAAAAGCTTAATGTTCCCCATATCAAAGCTTCTCATCCAAATGAAGAGGACACATAGCAGAATTAAACCAGAAATAGAGCAAGAACAGTGAAGCTCAATTTAAAGACACTGGAACAAGAAATGCAATCTTTATGGTCAGGATGCCATCAGAGCGAGTAATAAAAATACTGAATACCAATTTATATTATTTACATGCAAAACTTGGCCCTCAATTATGTTGTTATCACAACAACAAAGATGAGGAAAATAGTCTGCATGTAAATAATGTAAATAAGGATAACTCATCATCCCAGAAATTCAGATAGAAATCATGTTGCTGAGGTCCAAATTGTACCCAATCTCAAAGCAGAGACATTCAAAGTATTTTGAATTGAACCCTTTATGTAATCCGGATGACAAGTACTGGATGAATTAGAACATACTGATGATGAAAACCTTGTCATACATACATACAAACATACATAGTTGTATTTTTTTGTTGAGGTAGGACCAGGATTGATCTCAGACAACAAGCTTGGTCCTGCTCAACAAAAAATTTATCATGATGATTTAAGGCAAGTTTTTACAAAGCCAAATGCTTTGCTTGATGCACAACTCACACACACTCATGGTAGTGCAAGTACACTGAGTGTTTTTATCCAGACATTGGAAGATTGTGATTCAAGACTTCAGACATCATCCTAGCCACATATATACATACATATACATATATCAATAATGGTATCACAAATTTCCAAGAACTGGTTCTTTATAGAACCAGTTCTTTATAGAAATGATTCTGCTTATATTCTTTTCAATCTGAGAATAGAAACAAATCATTTTATAGTATCAAAAACAATTAAACGATTTTGATAAGTTAATAGAAAACATTTATTTATTTACATATTTCCAGATTGAAATTCTGTTTTCATCATATTCAGAAGTATGATGCTTTCTGGCTCTAGTGTCATCAGCCATGTTATGGTTTCTTAGCCATATTCGAAGTGAATCTCTACAGTCCCAAAGATCCAATGGAAGACTTATCAAATTTATGACTAGAAGATTTGCCACATTTTTAACTTCAAGATGATTTCTTTTGTCAGAATAAATTATGTTCAGCAAGCATTCAGCTTCCACAAAACTTACAGCAATGGTATTAATTATATTTTTAGCTATTATATATTGGCTATTAATATATAAGATTATTTTCAGATAATCCAACAACCGGTTTGCTAACCTTTTATGTTTTTATGATATGGTTTGTGCAAAACTGTAGGATACCACCACTGATTGATATATATATATATATATAGTTGACTCTCCCATCGAGTTCGACGTATGAGGGTCAAGCAGATCAGTTCCAAGGAAACCAACAGCCCAACACCGGCACATGAGATTTGATTATAGTGGTGAAGGTTTTGTGCAGGACCAGCCACACTTTTTGAAGGGACGAATTCAGAGACCTGGTGCACTAAGTGCCACAAGGTCCCCAAACGACCCTCTGCAGGTTTTGAATTCAGAGTTGTCCTTCTCCTAGACCAGTTGCCATCCAAGGCTATAGAACCCAGTCTGTCCTGCTATTTACCCATAGCTGGAGGCAGAAGAAGAGGATTCATATCTTTCCCAAGGGTATTAGCGTGTAAGTGAATGTAATGGATTCAACTGGAATTCGAACGAACGGTGGAGTAATGGATAGCGGCTTGGATTGAGTATATATATATATATATATGTACGTTTGCTGTTGGCTCCTATCAGAAGCTCATCTGCTCTTTAAGAGGTCTTGTTTTTGTGGGGTAACATGCCAAAAAGCTAGTTGGGGAGATGGTTTAAACACCAATATTCATCCATACAGCTGGTTGTACTGGGTTAGATGTTACCAGTCCTAAGCCTGACCCCACCATAATAATGCCAACATTAGTCTAAGTGTAATACAGGCAGAAATCACATTTTCCATTTTGCTGTGATTACTTACTGAATCACAAAGCAGAGATTCTTAGATATTATACCATTTCCCTTTTATTTTACTATATGCTTTTTTTGTTCTTGCTATCATTTTTCACACACATAATGACGGTTTAAAATGAATTTATTCTGATGGGTTACATCTGTTAATCCTGTAGACTTCTGTGTGAAATATTTGATCATTGCAAAATTTTGTGCCTGATTAGAAAATTAAAAACAAAATCTTACATATTCACAAAAAAAACATTTATTTGTCAAGTACATAGTCTGCATTGTTTTTGACAACTCTCTCCCATCGTTCTACAAGCTTGTTGATACCATTTTCATAGAAACTTTTTTTTGTTAGAAGAAAGTTGTAAGGTAATTTTCAACTGACTTTACAGAGTCAGCTTTTTGTCATTTAAATTGTTCTGTAGAGACTGGAACAAATGAAATTTCACTTCTTCAAGTTCTGTTTTGCAATACGTGGTCTTACATTATCATGGGGGAAAGAGAGACCATTTCAATTTGCCAAAATCAGCTGTTTTTCTAGATTTCAAGTCTCTTCAAATAGCAAAAGGAAGTTGAGATATCGCTTTTCAAACTCTTAGCAATCTCTTCTGTTGAAATTTTTGGTTTATTCTTCACAATGGCAAAAAGATCAACATCAGAAGGTTGCTAGGAGCATTGTTGATTGTTCAGTTTAAAATCATCCTGACAATATCTGCCAAACCACTTTTGACCCTCCAAAGAGCTGGAGTATAATCCAAATGAAACAGAATGCATTTTGTTGTAGCTCTGACACTTACTCCTTTCCAAAATTCACAGAGCATAAAATGGTTGAAGTGAAACATCCTCCATCTTTAAGGTATTCATTTGTGGACAAAACATTAACATTCAAAGTTTGACTTGCAACTGAATGATGCATGGTTTCAATCTAGAACACACTAGAAATCGGCACAAAAACAAACACCAACTATCAGGTTGCAGTCATTTTATATTAACAATGAAAACTTGGTACAAACAATGCAATGAGCTGGTATAAGATGACAGTCTCATCATGATAGATGTTGTAGCTAATGTTTTTACTGGGTGTAGGTGTGAGCCCCATGTCCAACCTGTTTTGAATCCAAAGGGGTCCTCCTCTTAAACTGGTTGCTATCCAAAGCTATAAAGCCCATCTGCCTTGGTATTAACCACTAGCTGGGAGAGAAGAGATGGGTACTTGCTTTTCCAAGGGTATTTGTGTGAAAGTGATTGCAACAACTTTTGCTGGAATTTAAACATTATTGAGTTCTTTGGGTCAAGTCATTGGATTACCTCAACCAATGCTTTTATCCACTGGCCGATGCATCCTTGGGGAGTGAGTTGTGAGTTCAATACCTTGCCACAGCAGTGGTGAACAAAAATTTGAAGAGTGGAGTTATTAAAGGGAAATAACTGAAACTGGGATAGCCAGAAAAAGCATGACACATGGCACATGAACAATCCACCCCAATGAACTAAATAAAGGGTTTGGTTTGAAATTCCAACGTATATTACCAGAAGAAGGCTGGATCCTACAATGACCGAAACATTGTGAATATAACAATAAAGATGAGGACAACAGTTCAAACAATGTAAATAGAGTAAATAATGTTCTCACCTTTGTTGTTATTTATGAGTTAGTGATGAACATAACAGCCTTAACTTGAATTTGAACCCTAGCAGCTGCTTTCATTCACTTCATTTACGCCACTTGCATATCCATTATCATAATAATTAAAAAAAAAGTTCATTATTCTTATAATTTCATTGATGTCAACCAGTTTAATTTTTCTCATTTTTTTTTTTCAATTATTTTTTTACATTTTCCTGTGACTTTCACATCAAACCACAAAATATACTTCTAATTAAAAGCAAAAATAATAATAATTATTACCATCTGAATTTCTAGGATGAAGAGTTATCATTATTTACATTGTTTAAATTGGGTCTAATGTCTACATCTTATTCATTATTATCACAACAGTTTGGTTGTTGTGCCTTTTAGCCTTCTTTAGGTGTCTACTGATCCAAGCAAATTTCACTTTTAAATGAACCCTTCATTTAATCTCTATAGATTGTAGATTGTTCTCCTTCTGATGTCTCATCCTTGGTATAATAATAAACTACATCCAACATCAAGGCAACTGACCAGAAGGTTTTGAGGAGTGTGGAACCATCTCTTAATTGCTGTTGTTTCCAGGTTCATCTTGAGCAGGGATGGTAGCGTCTGTTAAAGCCCCCGCTATGGGTAAATAGTGAACACCATAACTGGAGTCAAAGCATGAAAATATAAAAATACATTATAAAAATTGTCAGCAATACATTGGAAAAAAAATTACCAGCAATACATTACTGGAAAAAAAATAGCAAAGCTCACAAGAAAATTAAATCTCAGCATTAAATGACCCATAAGTAGTTGATATGGTGTCAAACAAACTTTCTGATGTTCATGTTAGAGATATCTATTGCTATTTCTTTCAGTACTGTTTCGACTGAGTCTGAGTTTATGCTACCTGTTCCAGAAATTGAACTCCTAATTACAACAACAAGAAATTCACAAACCTATGTCTAAATTACCTTGGCTAATAACCCAGGTCATTCCTTTCATAGGTACCATGCATAATGCATACTTGTAGTCAGTGTGAGATTTGTGGACAGACTTACTTCAGGAAGGTCAGTTTAATGTGTTTGTGAGTTTGTAAGACATAGGCTTAATTGGTAACTGCTGATTAATCCCTTCTATTCTGTGTGTTGACAAGGCCTTCATTGGTGGCTGCTGGCTGACATATCTTCCATTGTCTGCATGTGGGTGAGTGAGTGCATGGGAGTGTACACACATATAAATCAAACTGGCCGCCAAAATTGTTTTGAACCTTGAGAAATGGTAGGCTTCTATTTTTATATTCCTAAGAGGGATCCGAAGTCTAGTTTCACATGGAGGTGTCAACTTTTTGAATACAAGGTTTTCATTAGTTAGAAAATAATTTCACACTGGCTCTGAAAACTTTTTCTTAAATTTGCAGGAGTGGTGAAAGGAGTTATTGTTATTTTCTAAATAAAAAAAAAACAAAAATAACACAGGGTAGGTCTACAACTATGTCCAGAAGTATTTTAGCAGTACTTGTCCTAGTGTATGCTGTTCATCAATGTGATTTTATTGATTGATATATATTATATATATATATATATATATATATATATATATATATATAGGATTTAATTTCTATAAATGTAACAAACTTGAGGGAATTTAAATTCACCTCTGATTTTTTTTATTGTAAGCCATTATCCATCACAAATTCAAGCTTACAGCACCAGGTATTCCTAAGAGGTCACCCATATAGGTAATCACCAGGTTTAACATTGCTTAACTTTGATCAGACAAGAGCCAGTGTTTCCAAATGATATGGTCATAAGCATTATCCTATGTAAACAATATAAATAATGATAACTGCTTATCCTCAAAATTCAGACAGATTTTTTGATCTACATGGTAAAAGCTTGGTTCAGTTGTACAACTGTATTGCACGTAAATTGTTCAATGTACAGAAATAGAACTATTAAAAAAAAGAAGGAATTTGTGCTATAAAAATGGTTGGTAAGGAATCATTTGGATGTGGACAGCTGTTTGAGAATTTTGTCACGTGTTCTGACCTGGCAGACATGAAAGAAAAATAAAATAAAAATGATTTTTTTTTCTTGCTTTCAAAAATAAAAAATGAAGATAATTATTAAGCAGTGGCCTCCAGGGGGAAAAGGCATTGCAGTTATGGTGGGAATCATGTGTAACTAGCTTCGAACAAATGTATTTTGAGACATAAACAACTTTGAACAAACAGAATCATCATCAGAATTGCCAGAATATATTTCATTATACGACTGAGAGAACACGTTTTAGTGAAACAAGTAATAAACACATATTACTACAGATCATAATAATAATTTTAAAATGATTTTGTGAAAGCTGAGAAGATATTTTTAAGGCAACTGCACAAAGAATTAGACTTTTTTATACAGACTTAATCTAGAGAGATTGAGAAAATCTGATTTTAGAAGCATTGTGGATAATATCAATTTTCTTCTGTTCTATATGTCATGTCCCTTTACAGCATAGGCAATTATGGATCTCCACAATTTCTTGTCTTTTGTAGTGCTTAGTTAATTTTGTCTTTTTGTTATCTCTCCTAAACCCTGTTCTGCCAACCATTTATGTTTATTCATTAGGTAGGTTATGCACTGCTTTCTTCTGTCCCTCTTGCTTTCAATATGTCTTGTGAGTTGAAAATATTCTAAACTCTTTTTCTTCATTATGTGCCATAGGAATTTCAATTATCTCTTTCTGATTATAATGACAAGCATCCTTTTTGTTCCCATTTTGCCGAAAACTTCATCACTGTTCACATGTTCAGTCCATGGTATTATCAGCATCCTTCTGTAGAACCAGATTCCTGTTACCTCATGATTCTGCTTCATCTGTGATAAGATTTTCCAGCATTTTCTGCTATATAAGCAACCAATATTTTACTAATTTTAATTTCCTTGTGAACCATAAAAAATACAAATCTGGTTTGAAATTGGTTATAATGAATTAAATACATATAAAGAAAAAGAGATGCAGAGTAAATAATAACATGAGACTTAATTTCTTCATATTTAATTTACATTTTATCCAACTCTATATTCCTTATTGAAATGTAGACCTTACATCCTCACCTGTGATGTCTGAGAGACTGACCCTTACTTACTGGGGTGGATGCTTATATATCTATCTGGCATGCAACTTATGTAATGAAAGACAGGTATTGACTAACTCTATAATTCATCATTTACTCACAACCAGAGTGTGTGTGTGTGTGTGTGTGTGTGTGTGTGTGTGCACACAACCCTGGAGAGTTCCTTACATTCTCAGCTGTGGTATCTGACAGACTGCCTCTTACCATTGGAATTTATTTATTTGTCTTGGTCATGCACCTCATTCTCACTCTTGCAAATCAATGGGCAGTAGGTCTGTCATATAAATCTGCATGTAGTAGATGGGAGGTCACCTCAGCCCAATCCTGCCCTTGGTTTCTATGATATCACACTGAGTGCAAAGTCTGTTCTGTTATAATCTGAGGTGAGATGCATACTACATACATTTCAAAATGAATGGTGAAGATTTGTTAGAAACTGAATGAATTAAAAATTTGAAGAACCAAAGTTAACAATGAGTAATTAATTGAATAATTATTAACAAATTCATTCAGCTGTTTCACACCTATCTAAAAGGATATAATAAGCAGTTTTAGTTTCAAGTTGCAAGAGCAGCTCATATAAATGTATATAATTCTGATAGGTCCATTTTGAGGGATGTACTAAAGGTGTTACCATCAAGTAAACACCACCTACTCACTTTGTTTCTTGTTCTCTAAATATGTTCTTGGGAATTTTCAGTAACTTGCCTACAAAGTTGATCATTCATCATCCAATACTTTTCTTACATTTAAGAGCTTAATGACTCTTCTGAAAAATACTTTCAGTGCCTTTCTCACAATGTTGTTTGTTTCTCATTCATTTTTTCAGCCACTTTCCCACAGACCCAACACTGCAGGTTCATTGTTACTTTATCATTCCTCTCCATGAAAAAATGTTCAGATGAGAACCATTCTTTACTTCCATGAATTCAAACTCTTACAACTAGGACAAGTTACCATGCTTTATCTTTATGAGAGTCAGATTGGACCAAAAATTTGCAGTCATATTTGGGCTTGAGCTGCTCAATCCTTACTGTCCAGCCTTACACAGTCTTGTGAGGGGTAGAGAGACTTATTCTCCATTTTTTAGGCTCTTTCACACAGGTGTAATGCTGTTACTCAATAGCTGTTTCTATGAGAAATGTTCAGCTGTGTTCCATTCTTTAGTTCCACCAAATCTTCACAGCTGGGATACACCATACCACTTTGACAGGGTCAAATCACCCTCATTATCTATGTGTTAAGGTGAAAGTTTCACTTAGCTTTTCCTCAAGAACTGCCATGTTCTCCCATTCAGATGCTTCCAAAAAAAAAAAAAAATCCTGGCTTTAACAAGTCATGGTTTAATCATTTTCTGAAAATTGATAAAAAAAAATCTAAACATTAACCTGAAAACTAAACTCTTTAAATAGACTCATCAAAAGGAAACTTCTATATGGATGTCATGTATGGTGCTAAACACGTTTAGAAATATCTAAACTATAGTTATATACAACTGCTTTCTTAGATCAATGGTTAAAAAAGGTTTTGACTGTGTATAACCTGTGAGTTTTGCTGGAGACCACAGTTCTTTGAACCTTGTGGACTGACGCTACAGAAACAGAAACAAAGAACTATACCACATAACAGAAACCACATTACTATTAGACTCAAGAAAACCTATTTTCCTGAAAATTTGTTTAAAGAGGAAGAATTTAAACATTTCAATTGAAAGCTGTACTGGCTGTTCAGTCCATGAAAGCTGAATGTTTCCTTATAAGGAAACAACTAATATTAACATTAGCATCATAATTTTTAATTCCTTCAACTTCCTCTCATATTCAAATCACACTTCATTCTTCTTTGCCATTTTAACAGTAATCTGCTACCTTGAGTGTCCCTCAAGCTTTGTCTTTGTTAAATTTTCTACAAAAAATATAGATACTTAATCAAATTAATGATGTCATAGCATTTTTTTTTTTCGAATGTTATTTCTTAATTCTTAATGTTATTTGACATATTATATTGTATGGTGCTTATGGCCATATCATGTTTGATCCCCAAAGTTAAGCAACTTTGAGCCTGGTTAGTACTTAGATAGGTGACCACTAAGGAATACCAAATGTTGTAAGCTTGGATGTGTGGGTAATGTGATGGATAATGGCTTGGAAATTGAAATTGGAAAGCCATTTTTAATTCCATTTGTGTTTATTACATTCACATACATGCAAATACTTCTCCCCTAAACTATGGGTTAAATAGCAGGACAGACTGGGTTCTATAGTCTTAGTTTGTAACCACTCTGATACAGAAAGTAATGACTAGCAACCTACTGTGGGAATTCCTGAACTGAAAAGAGCCATGATCATTCAAGTTTGCATCACATCTGACACGTAAAGAAGGAAGGATATTGTAGAAGTAAAATACATGCAGGAAGAAAAGCATTTTTTTTTACAATAAAAACAGCTAAGAAATAACACAGATCAATGGACACTGGCCATTGAGTGAGATCTGTTTGCATTTCCTTTAGAAATACAACATTCAATGTTACCTGGAAAATTTTCAGCAGATAATGAATGTTTGTTTTCTGCAAGCTAATATATAAAAATACATCGTTTCTGTCCTTTAAATATGTCTGATATCAGATATTGCTAGATTTGTTATTTGCCTAAAACTCTAAAACAACTCAATGCTCTCATTCCAAAAGATTTTTTTTTCTTTTTGTAAAAATGTCTTTATTTCTTTCCATTTTTTTCTTATTTTAGAATATTTCCTTTACAAAGTTGTTTCTTCCTTATTTATATTCAGAATATTATTCTCATCTTTGTTGTTATCACAATGTTTCAAGCATTGTACCCTCCAGTCTTCCTCAGGTGTATATCAACCTGGGTAACCTACAGGGAATTATTTAATCTACAGGGATAGACAGATCTATGGGACAATGGCCTAGTGGATTAAAGTGTTGGTTCATGAATTTGGTGAAATAGTGATTGTGAGTTCAATCCCTGGATTGGGCAGTGCTTACTTGCACTCAGTGAAAAGGGGCAAGCAATAACTGAGCAGTACGAAAAATAAGAACTGGGTGATATCCATAGACATGGACAGTTGAACGAGAACAGTCGACCTCTGTAGATTGAATAAAGGGTTCAGTTCAGAATAACCCAGACCTATATACACCTGAAGAATGTTGGAGGGTACAACAGCCAAAAGATGATAACAACAACAAAGATGAGGTCAATAGTATGAATATAAATAGTGCAAATAATGATAACTCTTCATCGCAGATATTCCCTTGCTATTTCCTTTCTTTCACCCATTCCTTTTATCATATTCACTTTCCTTTTTGCAATCAATTCTTTCATTCTACAGGGGGCAGCAGAAATACCTCTCGCATATACCTCCCAGAAATACTGCTCATCTTATATATATATATATATATATATATATATATATTTTGGGATGTATTTCTGGAAGGTCAATGTGGGAGATATTTCTGATGCATACTGTATAATTATCTAAATTTTGCATTAAATTTTATTTTTTTCAAATATTTCTTTCTTTCTTTTGTCTTTCATTAGATTTTCCTTCTCTTCATTGTTCTCTTTTGCTTCCTCTTCTGGTGATTTTTAATTATTTTATTCATTTTACTCTACAGCAGGAATTATGCATATTAACTCATTTGATTTTATTTCCAAAATTTTAAAAATAAACAAGTAAAATATAAGCAACTTCATTTGACTTATGTTAGAAAATTTAAACTTAATTCCACTGTTTTTGTCTAATAATTTTGTAATTTTTTTGAAAATTATTAAATATAACTATATATATGCAAAATGAATGTACAAATGTGTGTGTATATATATATATATATATATATATATATATATATATATATATAGGTCATATATAGTATAGGTCACATTTGATTGGTTAATCACGCAAAGCCCACAAGCCTATTTTTTCATATTATACTTGCTTGTGTATTCAACCTTGATGAAAAAAAGTAATGCACTCATTGGCACACTTTGAACCTGTATCTTCCTACTGAAAGTCACTTTTTTTTTTATTCAGATTCTCAAATGCACAGGCCAATAAATGTAATTTAAACTGTTAAAAATGTATCTACTCAAATATGTATATATACTAAAATCTATCTCTGTAGTTGGCCATTCACATTTGAGAATACCCCATCTATTAGGATGGCTAGCCAATCCCTATTGCAGATGCTTGCTCAGGTACATTTGTGTTTGTTCAGCACCCATAGAGACCACCTGTGGTTTATACTGCAGCTATGCTGAGCAGACCTTAGTTACAGTTTCTGGGAAAGAGCATATTATCTAGCATGATCAGCAATCCTCAGCCACAATGACCTGTGACTTCTTGCTAGCATAGCTATCAATGGCCCCCAAGGGTAGTGTCTATTTAAATTCACTCACAAACCTTGAGTCAACCTGTGGTATGGTTTTTAGGCACTTTCCAAAAGTGCTGCATGCTGGGATTGCAACCCCCCCAATAACATCAGAAAGTCTCCTTCCTGAAATATCGACCATGGTGCGATTCAAACCCGGTTCTCATAGTCATTATGTGAATGTTCTACCCACTCGGCCATGTATCCATCAAATAGTAAAATATATGGAGGGTCTACTCAGAATATCTACTAACAGTTAATTAGTCAAATCTATCAGATGAATAAATGAAAAATCCATTACTTCTTTAGAAATTGCTGTTTATGTTAGGATACAAAGCTAAATATTTTGAGAGTTGGAGAAAGATTTGCATTTACAAGGCACTATTCAACTTGCTCAGTAAAGCACTCCATGACTGAGTTGGCATACAGATGTTAAATCTAACAATGGTTTCTACTGCCAAAGGAATACAGGTTTGAATTCTACCAGTGAGTATATATATATATTTCTTTAATAAGATTTCTTGAATACTCAAGCTGATAGATGAAAATAAATAAATATACTGTTTAATAAATAAACAAAGCATCTACTCAAATATGGGTACCCACTAAAAAATAACGTTTAAATAATATATATATATATATATATATATATATCCAAATGAAAGAACAGATGGAGTAAAACCCACAGTTTGCAGCATTTATTTTTTAAAAAGTGCTCAATACAAAGTAGAGCAAAATAATATATATATATATATATATATATATATATATATATATATATATATATATTTAATTGGTTGAGGTAGTTGTGCATTTGCTCTCAGTATTGCTCATTGGTATTTGAGCTGAGATAAAAAACCAGAATATTAGATGCTGCTTTTCTTTAAAAATAATATTTGTTGATTTATGCCTCTACAATTTTAACCTGAGCAAGATGAAAGTATACAGGGAATCTATCTATTTATGTGGGTTCCTCTATCTTTAAAATCTGTGGACTTTGTTCTTCCATACTTATTCTCTTAAATATATTTCTCATTTTTATTTCAGATATAACTTTAGACAACTACTGCTTCAAAAACAAGAGCAATGCCTTCAAGAAAGCCTTCATTGGATGATGACTTAGGGTTTGACATGGTTTTACGTTTTCACTGACAACAACATGAACCGATGACAATTCAGTAATACCTTACAATTTCAACAAATGTTTTTGATTCTGTTGATTTCAATCTGTAATTGGAATGACTACAAAACAATGCCCCTCCCCTTTTATAGGCAAAAGTACACAAATGCATGCTTTTTCTTAACCAATAGGCTGGTTTGCAGTTTGACATGATTCAGTTCCAATTTGCCTTGTCTAGAAGACAGAACACTACATCTGCTTGTCCAAACCTGCTTTTATGTGGCAATGCCAATTTTTAGTTTATGATCCTTTTTCTTTCTTACTGTTAAGGAGGCATAGTGGAGTAATGGATAGCTGCTTGGACTGAGGAATCAAAGATCCGAGTTCAAATTCCACTCAAATCCGTTACATTCACTTACATGCTAATACCCTTGGGAAAGGTATGGATCCTCTTCTTCTCCCCTCACCTATGGGTAAATAACAGAACAGACTGGATTTTATAGCCTTGGATGGCAACTGATCTACCGTAGAAAGAAATGGCAACCTACTGTGGGAAAAAATCAGCTTCATCAGTCATATGCATGTATGACGTAAGGCACATAACTGACTGACTGTTAATTTGCCTTGTATATATTGTGTGCTTGTTCGATAATATTTCATTTTTATCCTGTTCTTTTTTTTTGCAAACATTGCTAATTCTGTTTGTTGGACAGTTCTCTTATTTATCTTTCATTTGACCATGGCTACTCACTCCAAAAATTCTCAATTAAAGTGTAGGTATATCAAATTTATGCAGATAATTTTATGCTCAGTCTTGGAGCCTTCTGTATGCAGTGATGTGAGGACATGTGATAGATATTTAATAACACGGTAATGTATAGCAACTCAACATGACATCAATTCCACAAGAGATGTATGAAAAGGCCACTAGAGAAATATGAAGCCATGACATCATATTAGCGGCCAACAACTCCATGACATTTACTTGTGCAAGATCTTGTATCTGAATGCACCTCTTTGCCATGTCCCATAAATAAATGATTGTGCTCATCTCAAGCAAATGTGGTGACTACACTATTCATCCAAGGTTTTCAAAATGCTCCTCAAACTAATCCTGGGCAGTTTTGGCTCAGTGACACAGTAGATTATCCTGCTGTATTAACATATCATTGCTTGAGTACCTGAGTGCAAATGGTCACAAAGCATTTATGCAATGACACCATGCTAACTTTATCAACAGGCTTTACACTGCATATCCACATGATTATAGAAAGTGTTCTTTTGTTCCAGATGTTACTTGTGCTCAGCACACATAGCCCAGGAATCACCAGTGGAGGTCAAGACATGACAGACGTGGGAAGTGTTATCAGTAAATATCTATATTAATATAAAACCTGGAATGGCAGTTTTGTAATTATAGTTTGACCTGAATTTGGTGATACTTCTGACAAAAAAAAAAAAAAAAAATAGTTCACCTTTCAAAACTGAGCAATAAAATTGGTCAAAATTGATCTTTAACTTTATGTACCTAAAATATTTATCAGATTATGACTTTTATGGATGACCTAGTTGAAAAACTGGACATCAAAAGCACAAAAATTTGATTATTGATATTATAATTACCAAAATATAACTTACAGAAAATATAAAAAAAAAAATAAATTAGTAATTCTATCTTTATTTTTGCTTTTGGTTTTATTCTGAAATATTTATTTTAATCTTTCTCTGGCTTCCTGTTATTCATCATTTATTCTTTGAATTCCACTGATTCCATTTTTTATATTCCTTCACTTGTCTTTCTTGTATTCTCTCTTCAGAAATGCGTTTCCTTTTCTTTTATGTCTTTCTCATTTCTAACATATTTTCTCAAACTACTTTTACTATCCTCACTTCATCTCTATTTTTAGATTTCCTTACTCATATTTCTTTTACATTTTTTCTTTTTTTTACATGTTTTCACCATTCTTAGATTCCATCTAAAAGTATTCATCTCCCATTTTCAAAGTCCTCTCTCTAATTCCCTCTTTTTATGAATTTCTATTTTTTTTTTCCCTCTCTCGTTCGTTTAGGTCAAAATTTTTTTTTTTTACTCCTTTGCACAAAATAGATGAATGCATGCAGATAACTATTTCCGAATTTCTGTCAAACTAAAAAAAAAAAATAAACACAATCGGCTGATATTGGATTGTCCTAGAAATATCAAAGACCAGTTAGAAATCTAGAGAACCAAGGCTGGACATCAATATTGACCTGCAGGAAGAAGAGAATCTATTAAGCATCAGTTGAACCCTGCCCCACTTGCATCACTCTCGTCATCTTTGTTGCCTAATTTAAGAAACTTCCCCACCTGCTCTCTCCCATTATATTTATCTCCTTTATTCCAGGGACAACATAGCTAGATCAATAAGTCTGTAGCCTAATGATGCCAAAAGCTTTATTTCCTGAAACAAATATTTATTTTTAATGTAATCTCCTTTTTTTTGTCAATGCACTTAATTCAGTGATGAATATTAATCACATAGATCAAATATTGTTCCATGAAAATTTGAAATCATAATTTAGCTAATTACTGAGAGTCAAGCTATGAACTTATTGATTGAAATTTCTTCATTTTATGTTTCTTTTTCTGTTTCAATAACTATATTTATCTTACTCTCTCACAAATAAACACAGAGAACATGTTTTAAATATTTATGCATAATTCCTTATATAATGTTTATCTTCAAAAATATATATATATATATAATTAATAATCTATAATCATATATATATATATATATATATATATATATTTCATTTCATTAAATAATATAGACAAGTGTTGTCTATTTATTTTATGTAAATTTTTTTCGTAATGTCTGATATATACATATATATATATATATATAATTAATTATATATATATATATATATATATGAAAATGGATACTTTTTATTTTATTTTTACATGTTCTATTCTGGATATTGAGCACTTTTACTCATAAAGATACAGGGTGGTCCGAAAGTCATGTCACACATATATAATACAATTTTCTATTTCAGATGGCTAACATGAAAATGATGGTGTTCATACTGACCTTCTCAATCCGTGACAGCATCAATGAAAATGAATAAACTGAATCCAGTACATGTGCTTGGTATTACTGTAGTACTTGTCCTTCTAATGTTCTTATTACTTTTTGGTAGGAGGTGACACAACTTTTGAACCATCCTGCAGTACATATATATATATATAAATAATTGACAAACTTCATTCATTTCATAATATATATATATATATATATATATATATATGCACACACACACACACACACACACACACAACCTAAAAAGTATAATCACATATACATATACATATACATTCATAATAAGCAAGCAATAATGCTACTAGGATGCGAGGGGTTACTGGGAGCAAAACAAAAGAGAATGAGAGGACTTTAATAAGGAGAAAGGACAATAAAAGAACAAATTTCAGGAAGACAGAAAATGTCACTTGACATTGCATTTAAATTTCTGACGATTGTAGGAAGCAAGAAATCAGAAGTGAGTTTCACAGCTGAGAAGTGCAAAAAAAGAAAGAATTAAAATAGAACTTACTGTTATATATTACTATTTCACTCGTATAATGGAATGACCTAGGTGCTGATCTGATAGTACACTTAAATTCATGTTGTTGAGGTACCATGAAGAAAGTGATATTTATTCTGTTTAATACAGAAATGTGGCACAAGGCCGAAAAGGGGATTGGGGAAAGGACGGTCTTCTTCTGTCTTAACTATAACTTAGCTAGCCGCAAACACTGACCCAATCTTTGAAAACAATATTTCCTTACACCAAAACAACACATTCATTCGTACCTTTCTTACTACAACCACCATAATACCTCTTTGTCTCTATGAAAATACTAATACCATGAAGAAAGTTCATCAGAAAAATTGGCATGAAAATATTTATAGAAGAGACAGAGGTAAACGATGCCATGGTGGTAAGAAAGTGACAGAAATTATATACAAACCCATCTTTGAATTTTGTCAAGCATATTGAGATATTTTGCAGGAGTACCAGATAAGAAATGGCAGCAATATTCAATGCACAGATGAATGGTAGATTTATAAATGTGCAAGAGGGTTTTTGGCAAGACACAGTGAACCAACTTTCCTAGTAGCAGACCTAGCAATTGATTCAATTTAATCACTCTACTTCATGACAGTGGAAAATGGTGAGACCATATATATATTATATATATATATATATATATATATATATATATATATATATGTATATAAAGGATGAATGCAAATAAAATTTGTCACTTAAATGATTGATGTTATATTCATCACCTTGAATCTAGTGTTTTGTAGACAATCTTTTCTATAACATTTCAGACCACTCTTCAGGAGGTTTCATAATGTATATATAAAGAAATATATGTAATACCTTACATAATACCTTATATTATGTATATTTCTTAATATATATTAAATAGGTCTGTTATTTAACATTGAAAACTGTTTTTTCTTACACTATAGTGTGTATATATGTATTTCTATACCATCACTTGCTCATACATTTACCTATATTTGTCCATTTGGTTATATATATATATATATATATATATATATATATATATATACACACAAATAAAATAATATTATTAACATCTATTGATATAAGTAAAATTACATCTGGATTCCTATCTGTATTCTGACAAGTAAGGCATTGCAAAATACTAAGTTAGTCTTTGATAAGTATCTGCAATGTTTAAAATTTTCAATATATATATGTGTGTGTGTGTGTGTGTGTGTGCATGTGTGTGAATGAGATTATATGTTGGCTTATTATACATATGATATTGGATGTATAGTGTTAGAATTGATAACAGCTGAGAAAGAGAAATCTGAGAGCTGAGTTTGAATTCCTGTCAGGTTTGTTACATTCACTTACATCCAAATACCTTACGAAAAGGTATGAATCCATCTCTTCTCCTCCACCTATGGGTAAAACTATGAATTCAAACCATCCTGAAGAGGGTTGGGCTTTGTCAGGCTATATTGCCCAAAACAGTGAAATTAATAACAGCGAGCCTAGATAAATAAGTCCAACTTGAGAAAAACTGTGCAACCCAAAGGAACTGAAACTGTGTCCCTTTATTCATTAGGAAAACCTCTTCTATAGCTGAAGCTTGCCATTACCAATTTGGCTGTGAGAGACCATCTTGATAAAGGAAGGTTCAAATTAGATATTTAAGGAATACACATCTTTCAAGATTCATAACTAAGAAATGCACATCTCTTCTAAGAACCTATACTTGTTAGTTTCATCATTGTAACCAAACTGTAAAGAACTGCATTTTTTTTCAATGAATTTTTTACTCTAACATTATTTATTACTATAAACATTAGTGGCTACACATGCATGTTTGAGTTGCTATGCCATTTTTTTTCTTCTTAAACAGTGAAATTAATAACTGACCAAGATGAAAAGTCTTACTAAGTAAAAATTGTATATAATAAAATCTTAATCATATATATATATATATATAAAACAGACCTTTAAAGTATATATATATACAAATCAAAAGGAAGTGGATATTATAAATAATGTGCTCAATGCATGGCTCAACAAAAAAGTAGAGCAAATAATAATATTATAAAAATAGTAATATTCACCAGGCATAGCTGGGTTTTGAACTTAAGCTCTCATATATATATATATATATATATATATATATATATATATATATATATATATATATATATATACTAGCAGCATGGCCTGAAGTTGCCGTGCTTGATTCAAAATCGTACGACTCATACAACATTCGCTATCACTTGACTTAAAATATTTTTTGCCCTTCCTTGCCTTTAAAGGAGTGCCCTTTGCCCTGCTGATGTTGCTACATGCCTTACTTCTTGCCTATCTCACACTGCAAACTTTTTTCTAAGCTCTATACTAAACATTAAATCTGTTACGAAAAAAGAACTAAACAAAATAAACACAAAACGATCAGCTTTAAAAAAGGACTCATAGCTGGAAAAACCAAATGAAAAAAGAATGTTAACAACAAATACTTTTTCACACCCAACCCAGTTCTGTGGAATCAGAATCAATGTTGAGTTTAAGCAAGCGAATGAGCCAACTGGAGTAAAGTGCCATGCAGATTTAAATTTTTCCCACTTGTGACGAATGCAGCTATTGATTTTTTTGCATGCTAGCATGCTAGTTAACATTCATGTCAGTCAGCTGTTGGCTCTCACACTAGCCAATAGAATCTTCCTGCCTATTCATGGCAGCCAGCTATAGGCTCTCACTCTGGCCAGTACAAATGGCCACAAACTACATGAAAACTACCATAGAGGCATGAAAAAATCGATTATTTCCACTATCGATGGGAGTTGGGAAATGCAAAGTCGTCTTGGTCTTCCTGCTAACTTGGAGCATGTGCATGTAAATTTTGGTGCAAATCCGTCGGAAATTGTGGCCGTGCATTCTTTATACACATACACACACATCCTTCCTTTTATAGATAGAGATATATATAAACCTGAATTATGTCCTTCAAAATAGATAAATATCATGTTTTCCTTAGCATAAGTGACAGATAAAACCAGTTACATTATGTAATTTCTTTTTTTAATTTAAAACTTATGCATCTGCACATGGTAATTGAATAAACATTTAAAAACTATTTGAAAAGTGAAAAGCTAAGCTCATTAAACCGATATCTAAGTAAAACAATTTTAATAAATTAGATAATTAATTTAATAATTCTCTGTAAATATACATGTATTATAAATGTTACATATAAAAATACATAAAAACATTAGGTGTTTTTCCGTATCTTATTATTAGTAGTATTTTCCATGTACAACTAGGTTTTGTACAGACTTTTCTAACATTTTCATTTCTTACACACACACACACATATATATATATATATATATATATATTAGAAGAAAAAATTTCCATATGAAACATTTTGTGAAAAATTTTTATGTGTGACACATTTTGTCCTTTAGGATTTCATCAGACTAATGTGATGTTTATGGTGATGTGCCAACACATATGCATGAAGGAAAGGAAAAATTTAAAAAGTTTGTCTTTTAATATATTTTAGGTATATACTCTAGCTGATTTCATTTAATTTCTTTTTTGTTGTGTTCATTTTTCCTTCATTTTGGTTATTACATATCCCATATTGCAATAATAGAAGAACTGCCAAGAAAGGTGGAATGCTATAAGATCTTGGATGTAAATTTACTGTGGATGATGTAGCAATTAAAGCATTTTCGATAGATTTTAGTAAACCGCTTTAATAAAATTGTTCCTGATATATTAAAATTTATATATCATTTTCCTATACATATATATATATATATATATATATATATATATAAAGCTAGCATAACAATTATTATCACAGAAACTAAATTTTAATTTCAGCCTTGTCAATTGTATTCACGTTTACACTTATATTCTTTGGAAGGCATGATACCACCAAGTTATGTGTTAATGGTTTGTGCTGGGCTCCTTAACTTTGGCGGCATCAAATCTAAAAGAAAGACAACTCTGCATTCAAAGCTACAGAGAAGGCAATAAGAAACCACTCCTCTATCTTTCTCAAAAAGTTCTGGCAATTTACAGATATTAAAGTAAATCAGAGATGTGGAGATCCTTGATCGCTTATAACCTGAATGAAATGCAATTTAGTTATTCAATAATATTTGAATTTGTTACTGTTCATTTGCAATCATGTTTCTCTTGATTTTTCATACACAAAATTCAAACCAGAGATGGAATTAGCTTTGGAAATCACAGGAATGTAGGAGAAAAAAGATTTTCTCTGGCTTAATTTGCCTGACAATTAATAATTATTCATCATCATCATCATCATTATTTGTTGCAGAATCCATTACATGGATCCATGCACAACTCTTATTCAATGAGTTGCTTTTGGTTAAGTACTTTGGTTGAAACTTAATACATATCTTACTATTAGTTTTGAGATCAGAATTATTCTTCTAGACTGGTTGCCGACCACGGATCTTGTTTAATGTGTCTCTATCAGTTTTGAACACAAAATTATCCCTCTAGACTGGTTACCAACCACAGATCTTGCTTAAGGTGTCTCTATCAGTTTTGAACTCAGTATTATCCCTCTGGTTACCAAACATGGATCTTGCTTAAGGTGTCTCTGTCTGTTTTGAACTCAGTATTATCCCTCTTGGCAGGTTGCCAACCACAAATGTTATTTAACCCATTACCTGCCATGGGCCCCATGAGTAAATGAGGATGATTCAACACCTTGAAAGTGGTATCACATGTTCAACTGTAAAAAGTCTAAAAATGGGTGAAACTTAAGAACAAATTTCATTTGCCAGAGATCAGCTTCAAATTCTGGCTTACTCAGTTGCATTCACTTTCCTTGGGAAAGGCCTAAATCAGTCTCTTCTACATCCAGCTATGGGTTAAATTGCTGGGTAGACAGGAATCTCTAGCCCTCATTGGTATGCCACAATCTTTTCTAATTAGTTCACAGATTTTCAGAAGAGCCATGATTGCCTGGAAAAAAACTGTAAAAAAAATGACCTAAAATACTTAAAAGGCTTGTTTTACACTGGAAAGATATTTGAGAAATATGTAAATTAATGCTGTGTACAAACACCCAGCATACAGACAGAGAATTGATTCAGCAAATATACCAAAAATAGAAAGATTAGTAAGACAAGAATGCATTTTCTCACCAGATTTATTTAACAAGTATATTGATTATGTTTTGATTGATTTTTTATGACTTATCAACCTTTTGCAGGTTATTTAAAGCTAGAAAATATCTTGAGATAATACTGATTTTTAAAGATACAAGTTCTATTAATTAACCCCTAACTGAGGGAAAAAAGATGATTCATACCTTTCCTGAACCCAAATGTAATTGGAACTTGGCTCTCCAATTTTAATTCCAAGATGTTATCCATTACAATTCCCACACATCCAATCTGACAGTACCTTGTATTCCCAAATTGTGACCCATCCAAGTACTGGCCAGGCTCAAAATTGCTTAACTTTGATGATTGGATGAGAACTGGTGTTTCAACATGATATGGCTATAGGTTCACTGGTATGTAATATCTTATATGTTGGACAGACTCCTCAAAGCTGGACTGATATAGGGCTCTACAGAAGGATGCTGAGAATACCATGGATGGAGCATGTAAGGAAAAAGGAAGTTTTAAGCAAATTAATAACTCCAAGGTAACTGATACAAAGAAATCACAGACAGATGAAATTTCTAGGATGTATAATGTCTTTAATGGGTTTGTGAGAATGGGTGGCAAAACAAAGACAAAAATGGGTGGCAAAACAAAGACAAAAATGGGTGATAAAAAGGCAAAGGTTACTGACAGTGACTAAAGAGAAGAAGTTGTGGAGAACCATGATTGCCTATGTTCTGAAAAGACATAACACATAATAGAAGAAATGGTAGTTTCTGTATTGGTGTTTCTTGTTTAATATGGCACCAGGCTAAATTGATGAGAAATAGAGGCAATTTTTGAAGAGGATAAACTTTGCCAATCTTGAAAATCAGCATTCAACATTCAGCCTTTGAAACAAGCTCAGACAACAACCTATAACATTGACTATTTGTTTTTATTACAAATCTTGGCATTTCCCATACACTTATTTCTTCCAGATTTTTATTTATCTACATATTACTTTGTGTAACCTTTTATATCAATTTACATTCTTTATTTCCATCTCTCCCTTTCCCTGCTAGATTCATTGATATGTTTCTCTCTTTTTGTCTTTATTTGCCCTCCTTCTTTTATACTCATAATCTTTTTTCTTCTCTATTTCCTCAAATCTTATCCATTCTCACAATCTTTCTTCTTCCTTTTTCTGCTTCTTTGTTCTCCCTTTTAGAATTCTCTCATTCCTCTTCAGTATTTTTCTATATGTCTTTCTCTTTTGCTTTAACCTTTTTTCTCTTTTTCTTTTCATCTTTCTTCATCTTCCCCTAAGCATTAGTCTTTTATCTTCCTTTTTCTACTTCTCCTCAGCTTTGCCTTCCCTTTTAGAACATCTCTCTTTCTCCTCTGTATTTTAATACTTTTTCTCTTTTCCATTTCCCCCTTTCTTCAGCATCCTCCAAACAATACATTAATTTTTCCTCTTCCTCTCGTTTTCTCATCTTTCTCCTCTAATTTTTATTTTCCCCTCCTTACACACTCTATATGTTTACCTTTTTTCTTCTAAATCATTCTTTTCTCTTTGCTCTTTTTCTTAGTCCTACCTTTTCCTTAACAACATCTATTCTCTTTCTTTCTTTTCTTCTTTTATGCTGTTTTCACTTCCTCTACATACAATCGCCAACCATTTACCCTTCCTCTTTTTCTTTATTCTCTTCCCCTTATGCCCCTAAGAAACAAACAAACTTTGAAAGAAATGAGAGCTTGATAAATGGCACGGGATTATGTTACTTATTTCTCCAATCCTGCATCTTTGGCTCCGAACCCTCGGACGCACTGCGTGCAAACTTTAATTGATATACATGTCTCCATATCTTGGTATCTGTTTACCCAGATACCCTCCCATGTATGACACTAGCCGATCAAGAAGTGGTTAAAGAAAAGTGAAGAAAGAAAAGCAGCCGAAGAAGATGTCTTTGACTATCTTGGTGACGCCATTGCTAACAAAACAGAGCTGTTTATCAAACTATGGAAATGTCTAAAATTGAAATTTTATCTATGTACAAATTTATGCATTTGGAAAGTGCATAGACACATGCATGCAAACTCATTTACACACACACACATAGAGACAAATAGAAACTCAAAGTGCAATCTTAATTACACTATTTATATTCAGCCTATTGTCCTCATCTTTGTTGTTATTATTACGTTTTTTCCATTATATTGTCCAGCCTTCCTCAGGTGTATATCAATCTGTCTAACCTACAAGGAATTCTGAACTTAACACTTTATTTAATCTGCTCCCTTATATGTGTGTGTGTGTGTGTATACATACATATACAATCACACACACATATATATATGTGTGTGTGTGTGTGTGTGTATGTATTTAAATTAAATTTCCACTGAGCAGTAACCAACCATGACTGCCAGTTTCATATGTTTTCATGCAATCATCTGCCGATTGGTAGCTGTTGTATGTGCAAGTGGGAAATTCATATCCCTCAGGCATGTCCAAGATGGTAAAAGTTTTGCCAATGAGTGCATATCATGCACACATTAACTAACCTCACTGAGGTGGGGGAAGTGCACATTTGGCCAGGATAAAAAGGGATAAATTCATAAGTATTACTAAAAAAAAACAATAACAGAAAGGTTCACCAGTGTGCCAAAAGAGTCCTCATTACCATGGAGAACAATGGGACTGCAGCAAAGTTGCTTACTGCTTTTAAGAAAAGAAATTGTTTGATAATACCAGGCTGCTAAAATATGTGTATATATTCCTAAAGAATTGATGGATGGATTGATTTTTAATTTGATATTTCTACTTCAAATATTATTCTTTGTGGCTATAAATATTTAAGTAGACACCTCATTTCTGCTTTTTGTTAAAACAGTGTTTGTTCCATTTACTAGCCTGCACACTTGAAAAAATTTAACAAAGAAAATGTGACATCTTTGTAGGCGAAACCACAATCAGCATGCTTTAGATTGGTTAACTATGAATATTAAATAATAGTTTACTAAACTATTATTTTCAGATGAAAGTACATTGTTCCAACTTCCTAAGGTCAGATAGAAGACAAAACAAGAAATTCAATTTTGATTGGGTGAGCAAGTGTGAGAACAATAGATAGAGAAAGGGTTTTCAGGGAGACCAGTTTTAACCATCAAACAATGTAGACATGTTTTCTTTTATGTCTGAAATGGTTCCCTAGTGGAAGAAAAGCAAACCCACTGGATAGGTAGAAATGTAAACGTTGACATGATTAATAAAATAATTAAGTAAAATTCCTTGTGTTGAATTTTTTTCATCTGTAAACAAAAGCAACCTAACAATCACCAGCTGGGAGAAGACAAAAGGAGAAAATACAACATTGTCTTAAATTGACACTGATAACCAAGAGCAACCCTATCAGGGAGAGTATGCAACATGGAGAACATTGCTTGTTTGTGATGCTCTCTGTAGACAGGCTGTCTAAAATACAGTCTCTCCTACAAAGAGAGAGACAAGTTTTAAATCTGCCAGAGGGGTACATACTCTTTTTTAAGTTTTCTCAAGTGTACATCTTGGTAAACAAAATAAACACTGTTTAAAAATAACAAAAACTGTATATCTACTCAAATATGGGTATCCACTAAAATAAAGCTTGAAATGTATATATATATATATATATATATATTAATTATAGTTATTTTTTTTTAAAATATGACTCCATCGCAACACAGAAATTACTATGTTTTGTAACTAGTCAGCAATATTCAAGTTTAATTTTAATATTAAACCTTAACTATTGGGTGGCAGTTTCATCCTCAAGCAATGTTTGGAATAACTAAGCAATGGAATGTTTTACTCATTTATAGTTTTGAAATTGGGGTGTGATCTAGGGTTTGTTTTTCATTATCAAGGGGTCTCTGCTTTGATGGAAGTAGGGGTGTTTGTTATATGTCAAGTTTTTAGAGTCATGTAATGTTGGGTTGGGGGTTTCTTGCCTGGCTACAAAGTGATATCTATGAAAATTTACTAAAAATGAGTAGGCATGATGAAAAAATGTCTCAAAAGCTAATAAAAAATGCTTTATCATCAAAATCTTTGTTATTAAAAGGAAAGACCAAGGGTTTTTTATGTAAAAATTATTTTTTTTTTATCTTTTTTAGAATCTTTGAAATTTTGGATAAAAATCTTATTTTTTGGCATCAATCTGGTGTTATAAATTAGTATAGGGAAAATGAGCATTTTTTGCAGTGAAAAAGAAATTGATTTAGAAATTCTTGCAAAAATTAGATAATTGTCACAAATTTTAATTAATTAGATAATTTTAATGAAATTTTCAGGACAAATGAATTAAATTATTTTTGAAATCTTTGATTTTTACAAAATCTTGGTAAAATTTTATTTTTTACATTTGTTACCACACACTTATTTAATTTGATGAAATGTAGCACTTAATGTTTATATTAGTTATAAGCACAAGTCCAAGGAGAATTTAAATCATCAAATTTTTTTGGTCAAACACGCCACACAGTTGCAGAAAATCTGCCTAGAATCATACAATAAAAATGCAATAAAACTAAGACATCATTCTTTTAGTTGTGTTTATGAATAAAATATATTATGAACAATATTATCTTAAGAAGAAAAAATTTTTCAATGAATATTTAATTTTTACAAGAATTTAATTAGAATAATTTATAAAGTATTAGATGTTAAATCTGTAATAATTTGTAGTGGTCAAGTGATATTGTTATTAAATAAAAACTATATTTATTAATAGTAAATGGAAAGCTTACTGCAATTCAGTGACCCTCACCAATATTTTTTAAAAAATTTTGATTTTTTTTGTGTGTATAAATGTGCCAATTTTTGTAAATATAGATGTCCATGCACAACATTAACAGAAAATAAGAAAACTAAATATTGTAAATTTAAAATTTATTGGTAATTTTCTAATATTTCTTCAACAATCTTCTTTATAAGTAAGACTATAAAACCAAAATATTTAAAATACAATAAAATATTAGAGTGCTTAAAATATTTTAAATTTCTGAAGATTACAGGATAGTTAAAATATTATATAAAAATGGCTGGTACGTTGTATTCATCATGTAATTTTACTACAATTCTCGCAAACATTAGTTTGTTGATAGATCTGTCAACTCCTCACAAAAATAACCACCTCTATGTTAAAAAATACTTTTCTGTGTTATTTCAAACTAAAAGTAACATTTGTTTTAATACAGATTAATTAAATTTTAAATCAGTTAAGCTCCCTCAAATAAAGTTTCAGAAAAGTATATTTTATTTTTTAAAGACTTTTAGTAAAGAGAATTATGCTGTGTTGACAGATTTGTCAGTATTGACAATTTTAGCGATTTTACTGCCAAAAATTAATTCCAGACAATTGGAATTCAGTTTGAATAACAGAAATTTTTTTTCCTATTGGAAATATTAAATGTAATCCGTTAGCATGGAATTAAAACTGAAACAAAAAAATTCAAAAAAGATTTTTCCTTATTGAAATGCATTTTAAACCTTACATAACACATTTTTGGGGAGATACTTAAACACAAATATATATATATATATATATATATATATGTAAAAGGCTCAAATACTAATATTAGTGTTTGAGCCTTTTATATTATATTCTTGCTCTGTCTTGTACATAGAGCTCTACCAGGATTTTATCCTATTGGAAATATATATATATAAAATGTGAGCATTATAGAAATCAACATAGCAGGGAAACTGTCAGCATAATGACATGTGCTGAATGAGGCTGAAGAACTGACATTCACCATGTAGTGTTGATTTCTATGTCCTCATCTATTTATACATATCTATACTGAGAGATATAAATTAGCTTAGAGATTAGTTGATTTTTCAATACAAAAGATCTATCTGAAAATAGATATATATACATATTTGCATAGGTGCATCAATAAGTTCGAAATTTAAAAATGAAAAAAAAAACGTTTATTTTAAAGAAAAATATTTATTTTTCAACATAATCTCCTTTCTTGTTAATGAACTTAATGCTCATTCTTTGAAAAAAAAACTCTTTTAACATTATACTGAGAACATTTCAAAAGAAAATTTAGATACAAAATTATTGATTCAGTTTTTGTTAAAAGTTACTAGTTGTGATTTCAATCCCTTAATCAGCTTGGGAAAATCAATATATTTTGACTCAACAGGAACATGAATAAGAGGTATGACAGGAATAAAATAACACAAGAATCAATATATCCCCTATCAGCCAACTGGATATCAAAAGATGGCCAAAGGATACAATACTAAAAATCAATCACTATGTAATATATATATATATATATATATATATATGTGTGTGTGTAAAAATAAATAAAAATAAAAATAGATATTTTTGTTTATGTGTGTATATATATATATATATATATATATATATATATATATATATATAATAAATTTGTGTATATATATATATATATATATATATATATATATATATGTGTGTGTGTGGATGATGGACTCTCCTGTCAAGTTCAATGTATGAGGTTCTGACAACCACAAACTAATTATCTGGATGCCTATGATGGGCATGTCTTTTTAGACTGGCTTGAGAATTGCGCAAAAGACCACAAACAGTACAGGAGAATGTATTGTATCCAAATGCAGCAGGAACACTGTTAGATATATCATTTTACTTTTTCCTTTCATGTATATATATGTATGTATGCTTGTGCATATATGTATATATATGAGTCCTGATGATTATGTTTAGCATGAAACAGACTGTCACTTCTGGGTGTTGATTTCAATGTCCACTTTTATATTTACATTACATTCTATCCCTGATACTGAACATTTTAACCCATAAATATTGCATACCTTAAAACTATACTTTATCATCTATCTATCTATCTATATATATATATATATATATATATATATGAAGGGGTGCTAAAAATGTCATGGTCTAACCAATGACCAAGAAGACATTCCCATGAAATGTTTGTTAGGTCATTTATTTACATTTTGTGAAGTGGTTTAGTGTGGGAACTTTATATATATATATATATATATATATATATATATATATATATATCAGTGGTGACACCAGTGGTTGAGCTTGTCAGCCTTAGCCCAAATGAGTAAACAGTCAAGTATATTTTTTTTCAAACCAACAAAAATCTTTTGTAGTGTATCATTTTTATTCTTGACTTCAGCTGGATCCAAAATTAATTGTTTTAACTCCATGTCTCAAAATATTAACCGAAATACCTTTTATTGATAATATTCATAATAAAGAAGAAAAACGAAGAAAGATCTGAGACCTATCATCTCTATCATACTAAATAGGCAGTATTTCTTGCTTTAATTTTATAAATACTCTTTTAAAAATCTCTAATGACTTGTATGCCTAGTTTTTCAAAGGACACATTTTTATTCCAACTTATTGTTTTCAAAATGTACATTTTAATTTAGCAGAATGTATCAATTAAAAAAGTGCAAATTACATTTAGCCAGATTTAAAGTCAGTGAAAATCAAAGAAAGAGGCAGACTGGAAGGTTGGGATGAGGAGTGTGACTTGGGTAGTGCTGAGGAAATATGATATAAGATAACTATTCCCATCTCTATCATGAGTAAATTGATAATCGGGTTCTAAAACAATAAAAAATGGAAAGGGGTCAAGGAACAGACAAACATATCAAAGACTTCATCCTCATTCTTTTTCTTACATATCTGAAAAAATTTTTAAAATAAATGTTAATTTATATAGAATTATTACAATTAATATTAAAATATCAAAATGTGATTTTTTTTTAATTTCATGCACAGATTTTTAAAAATTACATATTTTAGTTAGAGTAAATGAATCATTTTAGCATCTAACTTATATCAATAGTATATTTTGTTAAAGATTGTAATGAGCCCAACAAACATTGATGACCTAGAGTTGCCACTGATATATATAATGTGAAATAAAGAAAATGAGAACAATAGTTCAAACAAATCAATCTATGTTAATCACAATTCATGATCTCAAAGAAAAATCATACAAAATGTATTGATTCACTGTCATACATATATAGACATATGTCTGTGTAATTGTATATATCAACCGATATTGAAAGATACCCACAGATGAGTAGTCCTCTCACTCTCTCTCTCTATACACACACACACACATATATATATATATATATATATATATATATATATATATATATATATATATATGAGAAATTCAAGAGATAAAAAAACAAAGATAAGATTGATAATAAGACTTATACTATTTATTGAATATTAGTAGGCTTTTTGACCAAAGAGAAGCAATATCTTATCAGACTACTATATCTACATATTATAAGTAGCATATGTTGACACTCTTTCATTACTACCATATATATATATGTATATATATATATATATATATATATATGTATAAATAAAAAGAAAGAACAGTAAGATATATAATCCAGTGTTCTTACTGTTATTTTTATTTTTACAAAACAGTGCTCAATGTAAATTTATATATATATATATATATATATATATATATATATATATATATATATGTATGGATGTATGTATGTATGTAAACATCCAGAAGTACCTATACTCTCTTTTTACTATATTGCCTACACTGAAATGAATAAGAATCACGTTTATAATATTTTTCTGAATTTCTTTACTTTTTTTAATTTTTCTTTTCAACTCAGAAATAGAAATGCCTACTCTGAAAATACAAGTGACATTTAAATAGATCTTTGTATGTGATTTGTTAAACTTTTTGCTTTTCATTTATCAAGTGCAACTGTATCTATCTGGGTCTGTGGCTGGCAGAAATTTTAGACTTGCCCTTTCTGTCTTTTTTTAATAAATCCCATCATATTGCAAGATTTTCATCAATTTTCTTATCAACTTTTCCATGATTAAATTCTCCAAGTACAGTTTCAATAAAACCTTGTGTAGAAAGCTGATGGTGTGGAAAGTGGAAACAGTGAGCTTAGCTCAAATTCCAGCTCAGTCTTGAAAAAAGCACAACTCTGTCTCGTTAGGTGAAATAACAGAGTAGAGACTGGTACTTTTTAGTCCCCTGCAACTTTTCTGGGCAGTCTCCTCGTTTTAAGTTGGGGAATTCTTCCATAATCCTTGCCTTCAGTTCATCTTTGCTGTTACAAAGAGTTTTGTTGGTCTCTCGCTCAACTGCACCAGACATATAATAATCAAGGGGGTTTCAGTCTGGGGAGTTAGGTGGCCAGATGTAAGGGGTGATGTAGTCACAGAAATTGTCTGACAGCTATGACTGGGTTCTCCTGCTTGTGTGGCATGGTGCAGAGTCATGTTGCCAGACATAGTGTCTTCTAGCAGTCACCCTCTTGACCCAAAGAAACCCCACCTTCCCTATGGACCAATTGACTTGGAGGTGTCATTTTCAATCATGGCTTGAATATCAACAAGAAATTTGGAAGTTCTTTTCTAAGAAAAATAAGTGAATTTTCCAAGCTGCTGTACATTTGTAATCACAATTAGACTCATCCAACTCTTTCTGAATCCTCTGCATTGAAATGTTTGCATTGGAGCTTCCAGCACAAATGCCAAGCAGTACAGCATGCCGTTTTCAAATTTCTGGCAGAGGGAATTGCATCATGGCACTCTTTTTCTCACAGATGGTGCCCAACTGACCCTACTACACTGTGCCACCAACAAAATAAAAAAAAACAAACATGCATGCTGTTTTTAAATTTCTGGTAAACGGAATTGTGTCATAGTGCTCTTTTTCTCACAGATGGTGCCCAACTGACCCTACTACACTGTGCCACCAACAAAATAAAAAAACAAACATGCATGCTGTTTTTAAATTTCTGGTAAAGGGAATTGTGTCATGGCGCTCTTTTTCTCACAGATGGTGCCCAACTGACCCTACTACACTGTGCCACCAACAAAATAAAAAAACAAACATGCATGCTGTTTTTAAATTTCTGGTAAACGGAATTGTGTCATAGCGCTCTTTTTCTCACAGATGGTGCCCAACTGACCCTACTACACTGTGCCACCAACAAAATAAAAAAACAAACATGCATGCTGTTTTTAAATTTCTGGTAAACGGAATTGTGTCATAGTGCTCTTTTTCTCACAGATGGTGCCCAACTGACCCTACTACACTGTGCCACCAACAAAATAAAAAAACAAACATGCATGCTGTTTTTAAATTTCTGGTAAAGGGAATTGTGTCATGGCGCTCTTTTTCTCACAGATGGTGCCCAACTGACCCTACTACACTGTGCCATCAACAAAATAAAAAAACAAACATGCATGCACAAAACTAAAAATATAAAACAATTTACTCATTGCACCCTGTATATATATATATATATATATATATATATATATATATATATATTTATGCATGTTTCATTAAAAATGACAGACAAGGTACTACGGTTAAGCTTTTTATTTAATTTTTCTTGAGTTTGAACAAGAGCTTTCTTTTCTGGACAAAGAGTATGGAAAAACTGTCCAAATGTTTTATAGTTCCTAGTGCTTTCGGCTATACTTTTAGCCATTATCAAGAATGATTGTTTTTCAGCTTAATTGGGTGTGTGCATTATATGTATGTTTCACTCTTTATAGTTTTGACTTAAGTTCATATTATAAAGAAATACACTACCCCAATTGACCCGAATAAAAAAATCAAATTAATTATCTATTATAAAAGATTTAAGACAGGTAACATTATCCTCAAAAATAACAACACACCAGTTAAGTCAAAATTACAAAGAATGAATATTATCTATGAGTTCAAATGCTCCTTGTTCCTGATCAAACCAGACTCATAAATAATTACATCGGTTACACAACTACATGCTTATCCAGACGCCTTATGTTACACCTATCTGATCTCAGCTCCATTAGAACCCATTTAAACACAAACACAAACTTACCAGACTCCATTAGAAACATACTAGTAACAAACACAAATATAATAACTTCATCCACCTGTAAAAAATAGATTAATGGAAGCTTTAATAATAAAAAAGAAAAAGCCAACTCTTAACAATATTAACTACGAACAAAGCCACAATGAGCTAACCGTATTTGGAAATTAAAAATATCTCTACAACACACTAAAACATACACATAATGAGAAAGTGAGAATAATGAATGAAACAAATCTGTGTGACAAAAGAATAAATAGAGAGATATGAGCAGAGTTTTCTATAACTTCATAACACCCTTTTTTTAAAATTTTTCTTGTGTTTGAACAAGAGCTTTCTTTTCTGGACAAAGTGTATGGAAAAACTGTTCAAAAGTTTTATAGTTCCGAGTGCTTTCGGCTATACTTTTAGCCATTATCAAGGATGATTGTTTCTCAGCTTAATTGAGTGTGTGCATTATGTGTATGTTTCACACTTTGTAATTTTGACTTAAGTACATAAAGTCTATATCACAATTCCAATTTTGTATCAAGAATTTTTTTGACATCTTAAAATTGTTAGAAATACTAACCAAAAAGGAATGTTGCATCTGATGGTCAAGCTAGAATTATTAATCAACAAAATCATTGATCAACTTCCTTGCACAGGAAAGATCTTTAAAGTTTTCCCTGGTTCCAGTTATTCATAGGAAAGAATACCAAACACAGAATTTTTCCTAAATATATTCTGTTTAACTTGACATGTTGAAAACTTTTTTTTCCATTTTGTGAGAACTTTGAAATTCTTCTTATAAATCAGTTTTTCCTAGTCAGGAAATTTTTTTATTTAGAAATGAACAAGAAAACTAAAACAAGGGCTTAAATTCTGACTGACATTCATTTCTGAAAGCTCATGGGAAACATACCTTGATATCTTCAAAAATTTTCTTCGGCTTATAAATGGCATGGTACAGTTTTTTGGTTGTATAAACAATAAAAAGTTAAGTAAAGTTAAATGATGCTTCTGAGATTTCCCTCTTAAAAGGTGGTACTGGAAGCATTTTCCTCAACTAAGATATCTATATTTTTAAGCAATTAACAGATTTTTTTAATCTGACATAATTTCTTATTATTTTAAATGTAATATTTAGAGGGTACATGTGTTTGAGTAGACAAGCCTTTTGTAATTATTTTCTTGTAATTTAAAAAGTCACTTAATTCAGTTTTTAGCACATTTGTTTACCCTTAATTGCTTGCTTAAATTTCTTCAGATTATTTCTCATGTCATCAAACACAGTCATATTTTTATGTCCGTTTGGAGCTTCTTAAAGATTTATTTTCTTTCAAAGAAAATCATAACATCTTTTAGTTCATATCTGTTTATTATATTTTGTTTCTGTCAAGTGTCCATGTCTGTTTACTTGTCTGTCTATCTAACTGTTTGCAAACAAACTCTTTTGGACACCTCTCTACAATTATTTGTCATCCATAGTTCTATCTAGTTCTTCCTTTCAGATTTTGGTGTTGATTGATAAAATTTCTTACTGACTTATTTCTTAGTGTTTTCCAGTAACTTAGATCCCAAAATATAAACTGATGCACAACTTATTGTCTACTGCAATGGTCACAAAACCACACTCACCTTTCACAGATTGTGTACTTAATTGGGTGTATGAATTCTATGACTTTCTTTGACAAATAACCAAAAATATACTTTTGCAAATATTCAAGAATCTACTCTTCTCTTGAGCTGATTAAGTTAGCTGTAAAAAGACTTGAGTGTGGTCAAAACTTCAATCCACAGCCTAGAAAAAGAATTTCTGTTGAATGAATAGAAAGAAAAAAAAATAAAGATGTGTTTTTTTTCTTTTCAAATAAGAATCAGGAACGAGAAGTTGTATAAAACTACATAGTTGAGAAAAGTCAGGAAAATAATCCAGACAGTGCCAAATAATGGATTCTACATTGGCTCAGGTGGAAGATTTAAAAAAAAAAATAATAATTATTTGGCTCATAGAAGTTGAACAAATATTAATTTGATTATCTGGTTTCTATGTTTACCTTGCCAAATATTTCACATTAAAAGAAAAACACAGACATTACATTAAGCAGCCATTGAAATTACATATGTAAACACACACACACACACACACACATATATATATATATATATATATATATATATATATATAAAATAACAGAGATTGATTTTCACTAAAAACAATTTTCAACCAGGTCATTTCTAGAAGATATTGTTTTTAAGAAAAGAATTGATTATTTATTTGGCTTATCAACCTTTTTCAGCAAGAAAATATGTTTAGATTATAAGAGTTGTTTTGGAGATAATAATGATTTTATTGATGCAAGTCTTACTAATTAACCCATAGTGGTGGAGGAGAGGTAGATTCACCGTTTCCAACTATATTTTCATGTAACTCAAATTGAAATATAGATCAAGTAACAATTCTGCGTCATTATCCATTACACCACCCACACATCCATGCTTACAGCACCTGATTTTCCCAAGTGGTCACCCATCTAGGTATTAACCAGGCTCCACATTGGTTAACTTTGGATGAGAACTGGTGTTCCAACATGATGTGGCCTTAAAACTTTTAAGACAAGAAATCTTTATAACAGTGCTGAATATCTGGAGATTAATAGTAATAAATATTAACAAACTATTTTTTTTATTATTGTTTATTTATTACTAAAATAAAAAGCATCATACTGACAATTAACACTCATTACAAAGAAAGAAGAAAGATTACAATATATATATATATATATATATATATATATATATATACTCACACATGATAAAATATAGTTTTAAGGTATGCAATATTTATGGGTTAAAATTCTCAATATCAGGGATAGAGAACATTTAAATATAAAAGGGAACATTAAAGTCAACACCCAGAAGTGAAAGTCTGTTTCATGTGGAAACACATAAACAACATCTGATCACACACACACATTTTGAGAATTATATATATATATATATATATATGTGTGTGTTTCTACAGTATGCATGCATATATATAAATGTATATATGGATGCAAACATACATACAAATTCATTTCACTTTTAGCATATCATCTATTATAATATGAAGAGTATTTAATAAGCAGTAATAGAAATATGAACAAAAAGAAAAAATACTGAATTAAATTGTTTAGACTATACACCTATATATTATAAAAAAAAGATTATATTCAAATTCTCCTTTCCTTCATGGGCAAGTGTTGTTACATCAACATAAACATCACTTAAGATCAGTGAAGTCCTAAATGACAAAATGTCTCGCATTAAACCTTTTTACACTTTGTCATAGATTTTTCCCTATATATATATATATATATATATATATATATATATATAAGTATAAAAATTCTATCTCTGATATTGAGCACTTTATCCCATGAATATAGCACACCTTAAGACTATATTTCTTTATATATATATATATATATAAAGAAAAACAGGCCACTTTAAGTTTCCATTATAATAATTTATTTCACCAGAGCCCTTTTAAAGGACGCCGGGTCATCAGCACTTCCAAAAGATGAAATGAAAAATGAAATGAAAATTGATGGGTAGTGTAAGTTTTTGTAATTTAACAGAGAGTGTAATAAAGAGTGGTTAGAGAGACATGGTAGAGTTTAGAGAGGGTTTAATTTAATATTTCTCTCAATCATATTTAGTATTGGGGAAGGAGGAGTGACTAGACCTTGATCTATTTAAACGGTTAACTTAACAGAAGTGATATATTGAAATGGGAGGGGAGAAGAGAGAAAAGAAAAAGGAAAAAGAAAGAAGGGGGAAGTAAAGAGAAAGAGGTTGTAAATGGGTTTTACATATGAAGGAGAGGGGTGTTAAGTTTTAGCAATTTATGTAAAAAATAGATTTTAATGTTTGATATATATATATATATATATATATATATATATATATATATATATGTATGCATGTATATTATAATCACACTTGTCTTTCAAATGCTTTGTTGATTTCCTATATGACAATATACCCTGAATTCTTTATCTTGTTGAAAATAATTACCTATATTCAGAATGTGCTAAGATTCTAGTGCTCTAAAATATCACATCAAAATACATTCAGCTGCTGATTCCCAGCCATCAATTGTTACCTTTAACAATAATTTTGGCAGGTAATTTTACCTGTTCCATCTGTCAACCGATATGTAAAGCATTCTTCAGGTTTAAAAGTAACCTTCATAGTTGTGCCCGATAAATGATTCATTGTATCCCTGGCAACTTTTCTAAGCACAAATTAATATATAAGTAAAATGAGTCTTGCTTGATAATGAGTCAGTTGTAACTATATAGATATATGAAAAATATATATATGAGGTATATTGATATATAATTTTTTATATATCAAGAACAGTTTTGAAGGAAAAGACATATTACAAATTGAAAAAAACTTTTTGTGACTCATTCCCTCCAATGAAGTCCTAACAGATAAAATGTGCTAACAAAAACTTTCCCAATTTGTCATATATATATATATATATATATATATATATATATATATATATATATATATATGTATACTGTGCTGTGCAAATGTAAGTGAACCCCTCAAATAATATTTAAATTAATTGTCTTTTTTTCCAGGTAATCAACAAATCTTAATTAAATTATATATTAGTTAAGAAAAACCTTTATTGAATGAATTCCAATCACTTTCAAATATCTTTTATCAAGCTGGAATAAAAACGTTAATTAAAAATTAAAAATGAAGGTGTGCAAAGGTAAGTAAACCCTTACATTTACACTGTATTTTTGTTTTACATGGTTGCCAGTGCAAAGAATTTTTTGTGCTCCTGTAAGAATCAAAATGATGTGTTCATTTTTTTGGTAAGCTGCAGTCAAACAATGTAACTCATTGTATATGCAAAAATGTGCAGTTAGAGACTAAATTTTAAAAAAATTATATGCAAAAATCAAAAGAACTCTCTGAAGCTTTAAAAGAATTGCCTAGATGAAACTTATAATGATGGAGAAGGCAACAAAAAGCTATCAAAATGACTTGGAATGCACTTCTCCATTGTGCAACAAATTATTTATAAATGGAAGGCCTTTGGTCTGACAACATCACAATCAAGAAGTAGCCGACTGTGAAAAATAACTGCAAGTGCAAGTAGACATCTAGTTTGGCAAGCCTGTGCAAATCCTGCTGTGACCTTTGTAGTTCTGCAATGCTCACTGGCCAATGTTGGAATCAATTTGCATACATCTACAGTGTGACAAAATGTGAACAATGTCGATCTTCATGGAAGAATGCCGAGAAAAAGCCACTGCTTATGAATTAGCACAAGCATGCTAAAGCTCATATTAATAAGCTAGAAATAGTCTGGCAAAAGATTTTATGGTTGCATGAGACCAAACTAGAGCTTTTTTGGTGAGGAACAATAGGTGGTATATTTGTTGAGCTCCTGATACAGCTTTTGAAGTGAAGAATTTGTTACCGACCATTAAACATGGCAGTGACAGCATTATGATTTAGGGGTGCTTTGTTACAGCTGGAACAGGCAAAATAGTACACATTGAGGGTACAATGAACTCTGCAAGACACCAAACAATTTTGAATGGAAGTGTCTTGTCCTTAGTTCAAAAGTTGGGATTAGGTCAGGGCTGGAACTTCCAACAGGACAATGATCTGAAGCATCAAAGCAAATCCGCAAAATAATGGATTTGTAAAAACAAATTTCAAGTTTCGAATGGCTTAGTCAAAGTCCTGATCTAAACCCAATTGAAATCTGTGATTCAAGTGTATGAAGGCTGTACATGCAAGAAGCCCAGATAAAATCGAGCAATTGTGGGAGTTTTGCCAAGAAGAATGATCAAAAATTGGCACTCACTAGTGCCAGAAACTTCTTAAAAATTAGAGAAAAAGACTAGTTGACATTGTAACCTCAAAAGGAGCAGTTACCAAATATTAAATGTAAGAGTTCACTTACTTTTGCATATCTTATTTTGAATTAATATTTCTATTCCAGCTTCATAAAAATTTTGAAAGTGATTGTAATTCATTTAATAATTTTTTTTAATGACTATATAGTTTAATTAAGATTTGTTGATCATCTGAAAAAAGAGACAATTTTTAAAATATTATCATAGAGGTTCACATACTTTTCCAAGGCAATATATATATATATATATATATATATATATATATATATAGTGTTTTCCAACATTTTATGCAAATAAGAAACTTACTATAATTATAAATCTAATGGTTTTAAAAAAATGAATACACACCTCCCTGGTCTTTTGAACAGCAGTGGAGGTTTATCCCTTGTTCCTTGTTTAGGATTGGGTTTCCAGTTCCTTCTAGTTTTTTCATTCTCATTCTCTCCCATCAGCCTCTTGTGTTTTAGTGGCATTATCCCCTTGCTTGGGGTGAATTGATTAAAAATAAAATTAGGAAATTTTGGCAAAGTCAAATATAAAGTGGAATATTCTGAAATCTTTGTAATATGAAATAGAATTGAGTTTATTCTTGAATATATAAAAATCATTTTTTGCACTGTTCCACTTGGTATGCAATCATCTCAAAAAGATCAATGTGAAGGAATTTAAGTACAAAAGAAGGTAAACTAATAACTAATCCAATGATAATTTATTCAAAGAAATGAAAAAAACATCATGACAACCTTGCTGCAATAAAAAAGCAGAAAAGTAATCTTATTTATTGACATAATTTCCATTCTCTCTAAGAACTTGTAGCAGTGTACTGTGAACAGAGGAAATTAAATTGAGAAAATCTTCAGGGGATATAGCTTTGTCAACAGATAATATTGGTTTCCAATATTCATCTTTGAATACAAACTACATGTCACCCTTATACACATATTTCTTAACAATATTTTAGAGGTTTTCAATGGGGTTTAGATTTGAAGATTATAATGACCACACCTTGATTCTATTGTTTTTAAAACACAGTTTTATCTAAGTAATTATCACTTGCATTAGCAGCTTGATTTGAAGCATTGTTTGTTTGAATTCCCTCATCTTCAACTTTAGCTATGCCTGAAAATTGGCCTAAAAAAATGTAAGCCGAAGTCATTTTGATGCCATCATCCCTTTTCCAGGAACTGAGCAACTCATTACAGACAATTCTCATCCAAAACATAATCCTTTCATCTTGCTGATATTATAAACATACAGGTTCCTCCTTTGGGGGTCAAGGCTATTTGTCCATGAATAAAACTTTGTAGAACAGTTTCAAGGACTGTTTAGCCCAGATAACACACTTGATGAGATGATTTAACTACAAGGGAGGGTGAACAATTGGTTGACTGAACATTTCCAGACACTTCTGAATGTGGGCACTGTGATGACAATTCTGAAACACTAATAACTGCATATTTGTGCATTTTAATTTTCATTTTAGTTTTATGGTTTATTTTCTTTTATAGCATATCAGCCTCAATGGGTTATTTAATACGGACAAAATTTTTAGGATAGGTTCAGATGAATACAATATGTAATCTTTGTAAGATATGTGTATGTAGATCAGGTTTCATTGATGTAGTTTTGCAAAGAGGGTTTTTGTTGAGAGTCAAATTTATTGCTGGTAGTAATATTTTTTTTTTTTCCAAAAATGCATTTCTGGTAAAAAGATTTTTTCTTTTTTCAAAAAACGCATTTCAGATATTTTTACTATAAGAATCCATTTTTATATTTTCATAGTGTTTTGATCCCAGTTTGAGGGTTAAATTTTTGCTCACAGCTGGGACCACCACAGATCAGGGTAGACCTGGGAACAACAGCTATTAAGAGGTGGTTCCATGCTCCTTGAAACATCCAATTTCCTGATCAGAGATCTTGCAGCTGGAAGTAGTTTATTGTCATACCAAGGACAGTCTAATTTTCATTTGTAAAGTGAAGATTTTTGTATCTTCTTTTTATCATGTCTCACATCATATATAGCAAATTTTGCTGATATAATGAAAGTATTTTAGCAAAGTGATGAAAAGCAAGAAGAAATGACAAAACATCAATTTTAAGAAGACAGAATGTACGGTTGTTAGCAAAAGGGACAGCCTAACCTGCAAATTACAAACTGGAGAAGCCCAAACTGAGCAAGTACAACAATTTAAATATAAGGAAAGTGTTTTAAGAAAGGACAGAAAATGTAACACCAAAATTTGAAGGTGCATTGGGATAGTGAAATATGCCTTCCAAAATCTAGTATGAAGAAACAGAAAAATTTCATTAGAAACAAAGAAAAGAGTACTGAACTGTTATGTAATGTCAGACCTCCTATATGGCAGTGAATACCAGACAATCACCTCATAGATGCAGAAAAGAACCGAAGCAAGAGAAATGTGATTCTAATGAAACATGGACTGAACATGTGAGCAACAGTGAAGTTTTAGAGAAAATGGAAATATAAAGAAAACTTATACTTAGAAAGTGTTAATTGAAATTTCTAGGACATAATTAAGAAAGAGAACATGGAAGATCTGATATTCACAGGACATATTGAAGGCAAAAGGCACAGAAGAAAATCTACCTAACAAGCTTGTGCAAATGGATGACAGATCTGAGTATAGGAGATAGCAAATATGACAAACTTAATGAAGATCAACAAAGGACAAGAAGTTGTGGAGATCCACAAATGCCAACGTCCTGAAGGGACATGATACATAGAAGAAGTAGTAGTTTGTTTTTTAATGACCATGATGTATTTGAATAATTCTTGCCTTTTCATTATCGTTTGAGCATGCTTTTCAGACCATACCACATAAAACCTGGGACAGTGCCAATAAAACAAGATTACTAAAATGACTCCTATTTACTTGTTATTTTGAACATCCATATGTTATTTACAGACAATTGTGTCTATCAGTATTGACAAACTTTTAGCAAAATTAAGTTCAGATACACACAATCAATAAGAAGATATTTTAAAAAATATAACTTGCATAAAATGTTGGTATGCATTGTATATCTCTTCATCAATCACCTATAGTCTACTGCATGATGAAGGACTTTCACAAACCTTTCCATCACAATTGTGACTACACTATTCTCTGCCATGTCTTACTTGCAAACTCTGTCTTTTGTCTGATCTTTTCTTCCTCTGTTTACTCCCCATTAGGCATCAGTCAACCAACCATTTACTCCATCTGTTATCTTTTCTTTTTGCGAGATGTTCTGCCAACCTTCATCTAGTAACCATCTGTTATCTTTTCTTCATGCTAGATGTCTTGCCCACCTCCATTTTTTTGCTTAATCACTTCTATGATATCTGTTATCTTGGTTTTTCTCTGATCAATATTGAGCTTTTTCAATATCGCTTAGTTATTCCTAGCATTAGTTCTACCATCTTTGTGCATTTCTGTGTTGGTTTTGAAGTAATTGCGTTAATTTCCATACATCATAGCTGGCAAGATACATTCATTATACACTTTAGCTTTTAAGCATATTACCAAGATGCTTTTTCTTCTATATCTATTTTTGTTAAATGTTTTCCATCTTAATGTTATACATCATTTTTTTATAGTCTTTTTTATGCTATCACCTGTCCAAAGTATATATATATATATATATATATATATATATATATATTCCTGGACATCTTCTAGTTCTTCTGTCTCTATTTTTATCATCTTTTTCAGACCAATACAATAAACATTTACTTTTGTTTTATTTTGTGTTTATTTTTAAACCTATGCTTAGTCATTTAGCATTTCTTGTAATTCATCTGATAATGCTAATATTAGCAAAATGTCATCAGTGAATCATAGTTTAAACATTCTCTGTGTATATTTTTCTTATTCTTTCCCAGTTTATTTCCCTAAAGAAAATGCTGTAAACTGTTTATATCTTATTGTATCCCTTTGCCTCACTCCTTTACAAATGTCTTTCTATAGTAAAATTGCAGTGGTGTTATTGTATATCTACATAATAATTTTTATATAATTTTGATCAAATTGTAGTCAGTCAAATGCACTTTCAAAACAAAAAATGTGGTTTATTGTATTCTGTTTCTTATTTTGTCTGTTGGGTGTAGCTGGTCTATTGTTGAATATCCACTCCATAAAATATGGGCTGAAAAGTTCTTGGTGTGAGTCACTTCCTAAAATCTAACAAAACAACCATATTAAGAGTTCATTTAATCCATGATTGGACAAACAACTATCCAAAAAAAACCTGCCTGTTCATAAAGCTGATTTTCATCTCAGGTATTTTTAAGTACCTTTGAAAATAGTTCATCTATGTTTGATATTAATAGAGTGATAAGACAATAATTTCCAAGGTCTTTTATATCACCTTTTTATAAAAGTAGAATTATTTTCCGATAAAGAAGTCTTAAGATATGTTTCTTTTCTGTGTGCACTGAGTGTATGACTTAGTAAAGTTCTTCTCTTGTCTCTTTCAAAAAGTCTGTTATTATGCCACTTTTGTATGGCATTTTTTTATGTTTTGCATTTTGAAGCTCTAACATTATTAAATTTATTTTTACTTTAGGAACATCAACAGTATCTGCTGGAGAGACTGTTGATTGTATTCTTATGTTTAAAGAATATAGATTTGTTTATCCTTAGTATCTTCTACCTACATTTGGTAACTTCTTTGTTTCTGTCTTTCAGTTTAAACAATTGCTGTTTATCTATGTGGGCTGAAAACTTGAGAACACATGACACAGTGGATAAAGGTGTTGGTTAGATCCAGTGACAGGACCCAAAGAGTGTGAGTTCAATACCCGATTAAGGCAGTGGAGAACTTTCAGAGGGAAAATTAACAGGAGATAACTGATAAGTGACATCCATTAAACATAGCACGTGGAACTAGAACAGTCTACCCCATTGAGCAAAATAAAGGGTTCAGTTCAACATTCCAACCACGTGAAGAAAGCCGGAGCGTACAATAGCCGAAATGTTGTAAAAACAATATGGTGACAAAGATGAGGACAATAGTCCGAATAATGTAAATAATGAGCCTTTTCGTATTGACACTAATTGTTAATTCAATTTTAATTTGTTTCAAGTTTCTTCTTTAGAGATTCTTGATAAAATCCATGAAAGAATTTGCAATGTTATTGATTCTGACCTGTCATCTTGGCTTCAGCCACTTTACCACCACTGTAACACAGCTTCTTCTCTGTGCTTTTTATATAAATGGTAATTGCTCTGATTAAAGTGCAGTATTAGATTGGTGGCAAATTCTCATCATTTTACAAGTGAAATGGTAGATGTAAGTTATATGCTAACAGTTTCTTCTGTTGCACTTCTTTGCAGTCAACTTTAAATACTCAATAATCTCCTGTGTCTTAGTGGCTTTATTGCCTTGCTTGGGGTGAAATGATTAAAAATATTATTACATTGAAATAGAAACAAAATAATTCAAATGTCAAATTTTATTCTGTAAAGTGCTATTTGTCCTTTTCAAGATTATTCATGGCTTCTTCATTTTGAAGACCATAAAACAGCACTAATAATAATAATAATAATATTATTCATTGTATATTATTAGTCCTTTAGACCAAATAGAAGCAGGATGAGAAACAAATTATATATATATATATATATATATATATATATATATATATATATATATATATGACTTGTCTCATTAAATAATTTACACAAGTTTCGTCTACTTATTTTTAATATGATCTTCGCATATTCACGGACAAGCTTCTTAGTATCTTTATTAAATGAAGAAAGAAAATATTACCATAGGGATGCATAAAATAAAATTAATTATATACTATGGTAAATTCAATATAGCCAATATAATAATTTGTAATTACTCCTCCCCACCAAATGACGTGTTGCAGAAAATTAACATTATATATAAATTTAAATGTTCCTTGGGAGATTGTATCTCCAACAGAAAAAACAATATTTATGTTGGTTTTACTACAACTACATTGTCTCAAAGGTTGAGTTTTACATTTAATATTCCTAAACATTTACAACAGCTTCCCTTTGCCATTTAGGAAAATTCCAGTTTAAAATGCATCTATACTTATTGATGAAAATAATAAAATAAATTAAAATTCCTGAAGCTATCTATATTAAAAAATTGAAACATCACTTATTAAAATTAATTATAAATACTGCACAAATGTTTTAAAATGTTTACAGTAGTTTTAAAATATCTAGGTTTTAACTAATAGCTTTTAAATAGTTTAAAAAATAGACAGATATCTTAATAACTCTGTTACCTCCCTTGACGTTACTGCACAAGTATGCTTACATCATAAAATTTAAAAATTGTAATATACATAAGTTTAGCGTTTTTCACTTCACAAATAAAAAAAATTAATTTTCAGATAAACACAACAGATATGACTTAGATAAAACAAGACCCTGGAGGTGACATTTTGCTAATGTTGAAAGTACTTGGAATAAATGGAAAAGCCTCAATATGGTAACTTCATTTCTTCCTTTAATGAAGATACTAATAAGAACCTTGTCTGGGAATATGAGATGATAATATTAAAAATATGTAGACAAAACTTGACTAAATTATTTAATGAGACTTGTCTTAAAGAAAACATGCTGCCAACATATATGCAATATATATATATATATATATATATATATTCATTGTATTTACGCAGAAAATGCTTTGTAAACATTATTATTAAAAACGACAGACACTAGTTCTATGAAACTCACCAACAATTTCTGCCTATGCAAATGATGACCTAAGAAAGTCGAAAGCTTGGCCCATATTTCTTCTGAAATGGACTTTGGACAGTTTCTGATAGAATGTCTTCCTTGTCTGAGAAGGATTATTTGTAAATTAGGAAAAATCAATTATTAAAATTAATCACAACGAAATGTCTCTTGGTTTTAAATATATATATATATATATATAGATATATATATAGATATAAATAAAAACAAAAGGAAAACTTATCTTAGCTGATGCATTTTGTCCTCTGAGGGACATTATAAACGCAAAGATAAGTTTTCATTTTGACTTTATTCATACTGTCCTTTTACTGATATACTCTGAAATATTTATATATATATATATATATATATATATATATATATATATATATATATTAGTCTCTGTAATCACCAATTTAAACCACATTGAATATATATGGGACATGTTTCAAATCTTACTAAATTCCTGCAGACATACCCAACCCACACAACTGTTTGGGTAGGTTTTTGTTTGTTTAACAGCATATTAACTCTGTAAGAGACTCAAGCCAATGGAGGTATGGTTCAACAGAAGGATGCTAAGGATATCATGGACCAAGCATGTGAAGTTCTGGAGAGGATGCAAACAAGGAGGAAGCTTAAACATAACATCAGAAAGAGGCAGCTGAAATTTCTGGGACATATAATGAGAAAAGAGAGCTTGAAGAATCTAAAACTCACAGGGCAGATAGAGGGAAAGAGAGACAAGGGAAAGCAATGTGTAACATACCTAGTGGGCTTAAGCAAGTGGATGACAGAACAGTGGTCTGGGTGCAGTAGCAAATGGATAAAACTTATTGAGAGCTACAAGGGATAGAGGGAAATGGAGAGCCATGATTGCCTACGTCCTGAAGGGACGCAGCACATAAAAGAAGAAGAATGCTGAAATTTAATTTTCTTGGGAGCTTGAGTAAATTTTTCTTTTTCAAAAATCTGTTGCTGGTAATTTTTACTATGAAAATGTATTTTGATACTTTCAGTTTTTTCACCCGAACAGGTGATACTGGGTCAAGGTGGACCTGGGAACAATAGCAATTAATAAGTGGTTCCACACACCTTGAAACCTCCCAATAAGAGACCTTGCTGCTGGATGTAGTTTATTGTCATTCCCAGGATGGACTTGGATATATATTCTTGCACAATGATTATAGCACTTCAAAGATTCCATACTTTGGTGTAGCTTTCATTCTTCAAAGAGATAAGCAACACGTTATTTAGGCAGGCATCCCTAATTTTTTGGCACTTCAGTTTATATATGTATATATGACCAATACATATTATCTGACAACATTTAATCTGTCCAGTGACAGTCTGGTCTCAGTAATCTAAAGATACCATCCATCAATACGAAAAGTGTGAAAACGAAGCAATATTGTAGAATATTACAGGATTAATTTCTTTTTTCTTTTTGTTTTTTTTCCCCATCAGTGAATTGAAATATATCTTACAACAGATGCCAAAATAAGGAAATAAACAGATAATTCCAATATTGTTATATAAAAGAATAGACAAAAAATTAAAAAATACGTATGAGATAAATGTAAGGGGTTTCCTTAGACGGAGTGCCTGAGGCAGATAATAAATTTATCTACTTTCGAGCTTGCTCATTTTCTTGCCATATGTTGCCATCTAAAGACAGACTAAAAAGTCAAAAAGTAATATCTTTCTCCTCAGATGAAAGATTAAATTAAAGAAGTTTTCTCTTTTTCAATATCAAACTTATAATCAGTTCAAATCTTCTGTCATCCTCTGTTAATTGTTTTGCTAAATTATCCCATGACAAACATTATTGTGGAGAGGAAAAATTACATTTAATGAGTTATTAATATATTTATTTCTCTTTTCACATTGTTTTTAAATTATTTTTTTTCTCTTTATTCGTATTTCTTTTTGTTCAATCATATCCACATTAATATTTACTGTTTTGGCAATATTTAAGTGAATTATGGTAAAGCTTGGAAAGTCGTTATCAAATTTTCTGACTGTTTTTAATTGTTTTATGGGTTCATTTTTTTTCTTTTAAGAAATTAATGAATTTTAAGAATCTAATCTTATATCAGAAATTTAGCCTTTCTCCTAATTTGTCATTTGTATTACAATCATAATCATCCTTATTATTTCAAAATTGGAATATTCTTTCCAACTATAAAATATACAACTTCTTTTGTAAGCTCCCAGGCTGAGAAGATCATTCACAGTATAAACAAGTATAAAACACATGGATGTGTGGGTGGTGTAATGGATACTAGAACAAAAAGTGGCATTAGCATGCCAATTTCAACTTCAAGGTTAGTCTTCTTTTTTTTTTAATCATTTCATCCCAAACAAGGTAATAAAGACATTAAGACACAGATGGTTACTGAGTGTGAAGGATTATATATATATATATATATATATATATATATATATATATATATATATATGCTATCAAGGAGCAAGAACTATAAAAGAACAAGAATTAAGAAGACAGGACATAAAGAATGACACTACATTTAAATTTTTGTAAATGAATTTTGGCTGGAAAGCAAGAAGCCGGAAGAGAATTTCACCAGCAAGAAGTGCAAGAGAAGAAACTCTTAACATACAACTTAAGATTACATCTAGCCATTTAATCTATAAAATGATGAGTCTTGGCCACCAATATAGTACTGTGCTTAAATTTATAAAGTCTAGGTAACATAGAACAAAGTTCATTAGAACAATTACTATGAAAGTATTCATAGAAATGGCACAGTGAAGCTACATTATGTTGGTGGAAAAGTGAATGAAGATGAGATGCCAGATCAGGACCAATAACATTGCAGATTCTTCATCGAATTCTATCAAAGGTCTCTAAATATATAACAGAAACAACAAACCATATGTTTCAGTAATATTCAATGTATGGATGAAGGTAGACTTATAAATATGTAAGATAGATTCGGGAAAGAAAATTGTCAAGCATGACACAGTGAACAAAATTTCCTACCTTGCCAATCAAGCAATCTTTCTATTTTACGTCAGCTGAAAACATTAGCCCAACAAGATGCAGTCACTTTTTTGGAGGTTATCATCAGCCATACTGAGATTCACTTTCATACAAATGTCCTTGGGAAAGGCATGGTTCTATATCTGTTATTCCTCTAGTAATGGATCAGATAGAAAAGTAGACTGGATGGAAATCAGTACAAGAAAAGGAAAATTATGAATTCCAATCTGTGGGAAATGTACAGGAAGTCACTCTACTATCTTCCAAAAATACATGGAAATTCAGAGAAAATAAAGTAAAGTCTGTGATGAGTTATAATTGCCTACATCCTGAAGGGACATTGCATTTAAAAAATGTTAAAATAATGATTTCTTCTTATTGATAGTGCTGGTTTAGTAAAGTTCTTTAATACATCTTTATTTAGGAGCATAGAACATTTGATTTCAAACCAAATCATTTTTAAATCTTCTATTTTAAAATTAATTATTACTACTGTTGGTTTTCTATATCTGCTCATATTTTGTAATATTGTTTTTATATTCGTTTAAATTTTTCTTTATTATTTTTGTATAATTACATACATTATTTGCATTCATACTATTGTCATCATCTTCATTATTATTATTACAATGTTTTAGTCATTTTCATCAAGTTTTATCAAACCTGAGTAATTGATACTTTTATTTAATCTCCAGTGGTAGATTGTTCTTGTTCTACTGTTCATGCTTAAAGATATCTTGTCTTGTTCTTATTTAGTACTGCTACCCTGTCTCTGCTGAGTATAAGTCTGCACACAGAGACTATTACACCAAATTCATAAACAAATGCTTTAATCCACTTTTATCCTGTGGGACAATTCTGAACTTGGGTCTTTAAACCTAACATCCTTCCTTCCTGCCTGCTACTGTTATGCTTGAGTGGTTTTACTGCTTCTTCTCTCTCAGCTGAAGACTTGCAGATACTTCTCTTTATTTATCAATTTCTTTTTAGGTATGATGATAAACTGCATCCAGCAGCAAGGCCTCTGAACAGAGGAGGTTTTGAGGAGCAAGGAATGACTTGTTCCCAGGTCCACCTGTTAGGATCTCAGGTATGGGCAAATAGTCATCCCACAAACTGGAGTCAAAACACTCAGTTACTTATGTGCCATGTGTGATACATGCTTAGGTGATCATGTATCTTTCAATACATGACTGATGAGACAGATTTTTTTCCCACATTAGGTTGCCATTTCTTTCTGCGGTAGACCAGTTGCCATCCAAGGCTAGAGAACCATTCTGTCCTGCTATTTACACATAACTGGGGGGGAGGGGCGAAGAAGAGGATTCTTACCTTTCCCAAGGGTATTAGCACATAAGTGAATGTAATGGATTTGAATGGAATTCGAAACACTATGAAGGTATAAAAAATTTTATAGTAAAAATACTAGCAATACATTTTCATAGTAAAAAAAATACCAGCAATGCCTTTTTTTTTGTAAAAAATGTAAAAATTACCAGCAATACATTTTCCCAGATATAGAATGAAACACAATTTGGAAAAAATCATGGAATATTTCCTCACCTGGGACATATATGAATCTGGCCCATTTGAATTTGGAGTTCTAAAAATGGCTTCTCCAGGTACAGGACTATCTCTATATTATATGTAAGACCCTTCATTTTTGTTTCTCTTTACACTCTGCTTTACTGTGTAGATATATGTTATATATTATTCTCTGTGTGGGACATGTGTATATATGTATATATAGTTTGTGTATGTCTTAAAAGTATGAAAGTCTCTCTGAGAAAAAAGCATGTTACTTGTTCTTTTTCCTTTCTGCCATTCTGTTCTGTCCGTGAACTATGGTGTTATTATATCACAGATATAATAATGCCTATAATGGGGGAAATACAAATAGGAGAATAAATCTTTCTTCCAAGCCCTCCTATTACAACTTCATTTAATATATTGGGGTAGACTTTTCTCATTTTGCTGACTATGTTTAAGGATATCTTGATTTGTTCTTATTATAATTATTGTCATCATTACAATGTTTCGGATGTTGGTCACTCTGGCCTTCATCAGGTGTTTGTTGATCTGGCGAACCTTCAAGAAATTTCAAACTGAACCCTTTATTTAATCTTATTCTGATTTAGTGCTGGTCAGTTATTGCTCAACCTGTTTCGAGTCTAAGTCTAGACTACTTGATTCAGGGACTGAACTCAACAAATTCATAAACCAATCTACTCAGCTATTGTCTTATGGCCAGTTGTAAATAAGAACAAAACAAAACATTTCTAGAAATGGACAACAGAATGAGAACTCTCTAACAGCATAGATTAAATAAAGGAAGTCAAGTTGAAAATTCTCTGAACTTTACCTGGATTCACAGGCCCATGATGAAGGTCAGAGAGCACAATGGCTGAAATGTTATGATAGTAACAACAAAGATGAGGATAATAGTCCGAGTGTAAATAATGTAAATTGTGATGTTTCTGCCTTTCCATTTATATTACATTTTCTACATTTTATTTTCACTACGTTTATATTGCATTATTTTACTGGCATCATTTTGTTTTCTAATTATTTTAGTCTACAGTCTGAGATGAATACTTTTTTTTATGGTCTGATGATCAGCTAAGATGTTTTGTTTCTGATTAATCAGGTAGATAGAAAAATCAGAAACAAACTTGATAAACTTTTCAGCCAGTTCAAGCATTGGGATTTATTTTTGTACATAAATTTATCATAGACAATAATAGTTCATAATGGCTCTTCCACTGGCCTTGATCAGCAATAATAGAAGTTATGGGTTGCTGGTCATATCTGACTTGTTGCAAGAAATGAAATGCACCTATCAAAAAGAACTCAATAGAAATTCAATCTTCAATGATTTACATGATTTTCTTAAAAACAATAGACATGAAACAGAGTTCTTTCTTTTTATGTGTTGTGTCCTTTCAGGATGTTGGCAACTCCCTCCCCCTTGAAGCTCTAAATAATGCTTAACTCCTTATTATTTCACCCAACCCCTGTTCTGCTATTCATTTATACATATTTGTTAGGTAGATTACTCACTGTTTTCCCCTCTGTCCCTCTTGCATTCAATATGTCTTGTGAATGTCAAATTTTCTAAGCTCTCTGTCCTTATTATTTACCCTAGAAGTTCTGATTATCTCTTTCTGATTTTAAGTATAAGTTTACTTTTTGATTCTATTTTCTTTAAAACTTCCTCATTGCCTTCATGTTCCAGCTATGATATTCTCAGCATCTATCTGGAGAGCCACATCTGTTGCTTCAGGTCTCCTCTTCAACTGTGAGAAAACTGTCCATTATTCACTGCATAAAGACCAATACAACAGAAGAGACCAGCATTTTTTATTTGTTTCTAATGAAATCTTTTTGTTTCTTAATAATCTGTTTCATTTTTGGCAGGCATCATTTGCTATTCCAATGCACCATTGAATTTCTAGGACACATTTTCTACTGCCTGTTATAACACTTCCCAGATATTTAAATTTGTATACATACTTGATTCTGCTGTCTCTAATTTGTAGTTTTATCTGATATTGTTTTCTTATACCAACTCAAGTTTGCTGGCCATTGACTCATTAAATTTCAACTACACTATAGGTCTTGTTTTTTTCTCCTTTTGTGATGAAACCCTGTTTATTGAGAAAGAAAAAAATTATTTATTACCTAAAAATAACATGGAAATATTTTATTTGAATATATTAGATCAGGGGTTACCAAACTAGGCTCGTGGGGCGGATCCAGACCCCAATGTCAGTTCATTGACTGCTGTTTTACTCTACCATAAATGAGTTGAAATGTAATTATTTATAGGGAATTATCAATAGATTGTAGTTAAACTTACTACATAGTAAAAATTAAAATAAATGTAAGTAAAATGCCAAAATTTGGCCAATGTCATTTTTGCATCTGACGGTAAGTTTTAGGAAAATCAGTGAAATAAAAAATTTGGCAACTTTTTGCGACTTTTGATATCCGAGCACTTTTTGTTTAAGTATCTGCAATTAAATTTCTAAGAAAAGCAATTATGAGCCTGTTGCAGCAATTATGTTTTAACTTGCATTGCCATATTTAAATATTTGAAGAGTGCTGTATATAAAAAGGACTGACTTCAGCGAATTATGTCATATATTTTGCCTGAACTTATTATAAAATCTAAAGTATGTAAAGTCAGCACATGTAACGAGGTTGACTGATGAACATTAAAAAACCATTTCTCTTGGTTGGATGCAGAAATAGCAAAACAATTATTAATTATTTAATTAAGAGGTAAACACCAGTTTTACAAATCTCACTAATCTTTTATGATGCTCAGTTTGTGAGATTCAGATATGTGCACACATGGTGTGATATAACTATTTTATTGCAATTGTCCCCTTCTTAGATAACTTTTTAGTAAATAAGTCTGTTTGTTGTCTTTATTTTTAGTGCATTCAGTGTATTGTATTGAAGAAAATGGTTATCCATCCAACATTCCCCATTGCCTCATTTATCTGGCTCTTTGTGAAAAAAAGTTTAAGGACTCCTGTATTAGATGATTTGTTTTTTTTGTTTTTTTTTTTTAAGTGTTTCACCCCAAGCAAGGCGGGAAGCCACTAGGATGCAAGGGGTTACAGGAAATAGCAAGATCAGATAGGAGTGATAGAAGAAAGGATGAGGGTAGTGGATAGATCAAGGCAACTGGAGTTGTCGATTGACATTACACTTGAATAGCTGGAGATTATAGCTCGCAGGGAAACAGGAGAAGGGAAGGGAGTTCCACAGGCAAGAGGTGCGAGACATGAAGCTATTAGAGTAGAAGAGACGGCTACATTTAGGAGTTTCAACAGTGAGGGGGTGAGAATGGGATGCCAGCCTTGTAGGGCGCTGGAACTCATGACGTCTAGGAACCAGCGAATGCAGCTCCTCGGAGCAATTTCCATGAAAGTATTTGTAGAACAGACAGAGGGAGGCGATGGCGCGTCTGTGAGAAAGTGACTGTAGACAAGACGCCAGGGCAGGGCCAACCATATTGTATATCTGCCTCTGGAGTGTATCAAGAACCCCGAGGCAAACAGAAGGGGTGCCAGACCATATATGGCAGCAAACTCCATGCAAGGGCGAATTGTGGATTTGTATAGCTGGAGGATCGACTCAGAGGAGAAAAACTTCCTAGCGCGGCTCAGGGAGCCAACTTTCCTCACAGCGGACGAGGCAATTGACTCGATGTATTTATTCCATCTCAGGTCAGCAGTCAACGTGAGACCGAGAAGCCGCAGAGAGTTGCTCTCGAGAAGTTGAGCGTCAGACATTCTAATGGAGGGAAGGGAAGGCTCTCTGTGGTGATTAATAGAGAGCAGTTTTGTCTTCGAAGCGTTGAAGTTGACCAGCCAATTCATGCCCCAGTTCACAATCGATTGGAGGTCCTTTTCGAGATGCACGGCAAGGTGAGTTTTGTCAGCAAGACTAGATTTGTTTTTGAGGCAGGAATAAATTGTGGTGTCATCCGCGTAGATGCCTACTTGGGAAGTTATGGCATCGGGAAGGTCATTTATGTAGATAAGGAATAGAGTGGGGCCTAGGATGGAGCCTTGAGGGACACCTGCGTTCGTGGGATAGGAACTGGAGATGCAAGGGTGTCTTGTGAGTATTCTAACGATGTTGTGACAGTATCTTTTTTGCTTGATATAATGTTTGAAATTGGAATTGACTAGCCTCTCCATCTCCTCTTTGTAAATGTTATTGAAAGCATACCTCCCAAGCCCACCAGTTGGTGTTGGCCGAGGATTGGCCGTTGATTCCTCCCCCCCCTCCAAACCTGGTCGACGCTTGGACATAAGGTAAGCTGAAATCTTCAGTCACCTCCAAGACGATAAAGCAGACAATCACTTGCTTGCTGGCCTATGTGAGTACAGTATTCGCTCTAGCAGAAACCCATTTACATTTTTTCATTTTTTATTTTTTTTATTTTATTTTTCGTTTTTAAATTTTTTCTATTTCTTCCCCCCCCCACCAAAGGCATTTTGTCCCAATGATTCTCCTTATTTGATAGTTTAGTAAGAAACCCGGTTCGAAAGTTAAAAAAAAGAAAAGAAGGGGGAAAACGGGAAAAATAGAAAATTGAATGTCTTTAAGCATACCTCCCAAGCCCACCAGTTGGTGTGGGCCGAGGAATGGCCGTTGATTCCACCCCACCCTCCCAAATTAATTTTTGACAAGTATTTCTTTGATTTTAATTCCTGTTTGTTTTATTTAAAATTTCCAGATATAAGTTACTGATATGCATCAGGACTCAAAGAAGATTGTGGCATATCAAGCAATGAAGGAAAATAAGTAATAAAGATTATATAGGTAGATCTGACTTACTGTAAGCAGTTACTTCAATTATTTTGGAGCCAAAGGCAGGCTTCTAGTGATAAAGGGATGTGAATTTCAGTTTCACCAGAATGGTATTATTCTTTCTGATCCATGCTGCTTGAGTTCAGTTGTGGAATAACAATCTGGAAGGTACAATAAAAAGCTACTGAAATTAAGATGAAAGAAATATTAATAACAAATCAATAATAATTCATGGAATTGGAATTGGTGATATCAAAAGTACAACAATTTAAATATCTAGAAACTGTTCTAACAGAGGGTGGAAAATGTGACAACAAAATGCAAAGTTTCATTGGAATAGAGAAAGAACCCTTCAAAAGCTAAGTAAAGTATTAAGAAATAGGAAAATTTAATTAGAAAGAAACAAGAGACTACTGAACTGTTATGCAATACCAGTCTTCCTATTTGACTGAGAATGTTGGACAATTTCATCACAGATGAAGAAGAGACTTGAAGTAATAAAGTGTGTTTCATTAAGACATATTATATATAAGGGTGTTTCATTAAGACGGATCAAAGTCAGCAGTAAATAAATCAGTGTTATTCATGAAAATTTATTTATTTCTCTATTGGATCATGTTATTTAAGTCATGGTAATTATGTATGAAAAATAATATCGCCCAAATGTCTGCCAAATCTGAAAGAAAAAGAAAAAATCATTAGACACTTAAACTTAATTCACATTTAAAATCAATCCAAGTTATTCAAACATCCTTTAGAATCCTGATGGATGCTGAGAATATCATGAATCGAAAATGTAACTAATGACAAAGTTTTAGGGAAAGTGGAACCAAAAAGGACACTTATATTTCAAATCAGAAAGAGATATAATAGGCTTGGAGAATTTGTCACTCACAAGACATACAGGAGGGACATACAAGAGGGACAGAGGAAAGGAGCAAATAACCTACCTAACAAGCTTCTGGAATTGGTTGGCAGAACAGATAGCAAAAAGACAAATCCAAAGCACATAGAAGAATAATAATGTATCTTTTATATCTCTATTTCACTGACAAAAATAAAAAATAATGGCAATTAAGCTCTAAATACATAGTCTTCAACACTAATCAAATGTAGTCATGAATAAATTACTACAATTACAGCATAGAATTTCTAAAGAACATTTCAATCATATGATCCATTCTCACATTTTTGGTGTATTTTCAATACCACTTACATCCAGACAGACAACATTAGAATTATCAGTCAGTTATGTGCCATGCGGGATACACACTTACGCGATCACGTATCTTTCGATACATTACTGATGAGGCAGATTTTTTTTTCCTCACAGTAGGTTGCCATTTCTTTCTATGATAGAACAGTTGCTATTCAAGGCTACAGAACCTGGTCTGACTTGATATTTACCCATAGCTGGGAGGAGAAGATGAGGCTTCATACCTTTCCCAAGGGTATTAGCACATAAGTGAGTGTAATGGATTCAACTGGAATTTGAACTTGACTTTTTGACTCCTCATTCCAAGCTGCTAACCATTACTCCACCGTGCCTCCTAATTAGAATTATGATGAATTATAAAGAAGAATTAACCTGTTTACTTATATTTTGCATTGTGTATTTTAGTTAATTTATTGCGCCAGTTTTACAACTCATTATTATTCACAATTTTGATTTGTCTCTTGAGGTTTCGAACATTACATTTGCAAATTTATTTTCTTCATTCATTCATACATTTATCCAGATTTGTTTACAACAACATATTTCCTTTTCAGAAAATGTGGGTCAGCAAGATACCTCTTAGTTCTTTCATTTTGACAAGTTTTCCAAAATGAACTCAGAGGTTAGCAACTATAAAAGAATGACTCACTGCTTTAATGCTTACCTACTGGCCTGAAATCAAGCCAAGTATGTTTACCTAAACAGGTGCCTTATTTTGAAATCTAAAGAAGAGTAAAATACTGATGAGGCGAAAGATTATGATTACCTGACTAATAATGTGTTGGTCCACCATGCGATTGTAATACATCTCTTACCAAACTAAACTTGGAATCTAAAAGACTTCTAAACATTTCTTCTAGAATATAAATAGCATGTCCTTCAACTGCTACAGGTTATATCTATATTTCTGCATACTGAATATTTTTGGTTCAACACACTCCACAAGTGCTCAGTGGAACTGATTTGTGGGAAGTTTAGTGGCAAATGTAACACAATGAAGTCTTCTTGACATTCCCAAAACCATTCCCTTTATGCAGCATGGCAGAGCATATTGTCCTGTAGAAAACTGAAAGGTGTTCCTTGTCAATAATCTTAAGGTAGATGGTATGTGACACAGTACCTTCCACATCAATGCTAAGACCTAGAGTTTCCAAGAAAGGTATGTGATTTTCCTCTAGTACTTCCCCAGGATAATGGTCCATGCATAGCCTACTATTCATCTAATTTTCTGAGAAATTCAGACTCATTGCATTCTGGTATTCAATACATCAAAAGGAAATACTTGAAACTGGCTTATCTGCTTATTAACTTTTATTATTACATGCAATTGTTATGAGACAGTAGGTGTCATTCTTGCCATATATCACTAGTTATAATGTTTGAATTCATCAGATGTTATAATAGCTAAAGAAGTATTGAAACTCCAGCAATTTTGGGGCATTATTTTAAATTGAGCCTCAATACTGCTTACTTGCTGGCAGAATTCAGGAAGTGGGAGGAAATTAAACAACATCTAAGCACATTGCATAAAAACTGGTTTCAGAATTTTATTTACCATCATTTGTCTCTAACAATAAAGCATAGAATTGAACAAGCATCTGTTTATAATGCTTTAAAATGTAATGTTGAGGATTAACCAACTAGTAGCTCTTCAAAAGTTTCAGAAAACTTAGGATCATAAGCCATTATTTTGAAAAGTATATCACAATGCTACTTCCGATATGAAACACAACTGCTTACCTTCCATTCTATGTCACTGATAACCATTGCTACAAGTGTGTTGTGTATTATTTAATGATCAAAAGCAAATGTATTTAACACAATGTTGAAAATCTGAATTGCAGTTGTAAAAAAAAAAAATTAAATCACAAAAGACTAATATGTCTACACAAGAAACAATACCCTGTCTGGTGGTAAAATGTTGCTAATGCCAGCAGGGGTGGCAGTATCACCTTAGCTACCAAAACTGTGTTATCTCCCATGGTTGGCAGCTGATAAGGACAGGAAAATACTCGTGATTTCACACATTGCATGTAGAAAATAAAAAACTCCAAAGTTTATATCATATATACATCTACTGCCTATAACTTCACTAGATTATCACATTTACTATATATATATATATATATATATATATATATATATATATAAAAGACTTAGACACTAATATTCCATGCACATAATTTATTCCATTGGAATCGTAAATACGATCCAATTCATCAGACCTAAAAATTCAGAAAGAAAACAGAAAAAGACAACACCGGAAATAAAAACAGAATTTAGAGAGAGTGTAAGTATGAGGGTGTGGGACGAATGTTAGAGCTAAAGAGAGGGGTAACAGACTAGAGAAGGAGGGAGATTAAACCTTAACAGAGAGAATTTTAGGAGAGGTGAGTGGAAGGGGTTTAAGTAAGAGAAATATGAATGTTTTTGGATGTCTAATGCATAAAGATACATTTCGTAATGACATACACACACCATAGACGATCTAATGTTGAAGGTCAGAATAAGAGGGAGGGAAAGAAAAGAAGAGGTGGGGGAGAGAGATGAGGGTGAAAGAAACTAAAACTGAAGGACATTTACTGAAAGGGCCGCTGTGTAATTGAGAAAATTTGACAAATTTAATATTGACTACAGGTTACAAATCAAATATAAACATATAAAAAATAAATATAACGATTATCTAATCTAGCAAGGACCTATATTTTTATGTTCAAAAACACATGCGAATACACACATACACAATAATATATACACGTATATACATACACATAGGCATATACACACATACATATACCCATGTACACACATATAAATATATCCACATATCCACACAAATATACACATATACATACATCTGGTTCAACATGTTAGCTCTATCTATCTATCTATATATATATATATATATATATATATATATATATATATACACAGTAGAGTAATGGACAGCAGCTCAGATTGAGGAATCAGAGAGCCGATTTTGAATTCCAGTTGAAGCCATTGGATTTACTTACGTGCTAATACGTTTGGGAAATGTATGAATCCTCTTCTTCTCCCTCCAGCTATGGGTAAATAGCAAGACAAACCAGCTTCTATAGCTTTGGATGGCAACTGATCTACTGCATAAAGAAATGGCAACCTACTGCAGGAAAAAAATCTGCTTTGTCAGTCATGTATCGAAAGATGCATGATTGCCTAAGCATGTCTCACGCATGGCACATAACTGACACACACACATACATATATATATATATATATATATATATATATATATATATGTGTGTGAAAAGTGTATATAAATATAAATAAATATAAGTATGTATAATTTGTCTGTTTGTCTGACGATCGCTAAAGCGTGAAACCCAGGGTCACAAACTCACATCTATCCAACCAGATATATATATATATATATATATATATATATATATATATATCACATTATCAACACTACTCATTAATATCTTTTGATTCAAATGTTATAATGCAAATCCAGTGCCTACTCACTCCCTATTTTCACAGGTGTACCTGTACTCACCATGCTGGCCAATTGAGGGTTGGTGAGGCTATTTAACCCATAGATACAGTGGATGTCCATTGACTTTGAAGAGTTCATCTGCCCTTTAAGAGATCTTGTTTTTTGAACTGCTGGTGTTCTACTTGTCCTCCTCACCAAAGCAGGCTTTGGTGAGAGAAAGATTTAAGCTGCTGACCATCAACTGCTCTGGTGTTGAATACAGATTTGTCCTTCTCCTAAACCAGTTGTCATCCAAGGCTATAGGGCCCAGTCTGTCTTGCTATTTACCCATGTAAAGTGAATTTAACAAAATCAATTGGAATTTGAACTTGGCTCTCTGATTCCTCAAATCCAAGACACGATCCATTACTCCACCATACCTTCACAATTGTTATAATGGCAGATTGAGATTCTGGCTATTTTGAGGAATTATTTAAAACTAGACCTCAAAGTTGCTCAAGTTGATTTCAGAATTTAAGAAGTAGGAGAAAAATGAAACAATATTCAATCAGACTGACCAAAACTGGTTAAACAGTTTAAGTGCTGAAATATCTCTTGAAATAAATTAGAGAATTGGATGACCATCAGGTATCAATTAGGATGCTTTAAAATAAAACCACCAGCTCTCAAAAAATTTCAGAAGAATGAGAATTATATAATGTTAATGGTAATATTAGCCATTTCTTTATAAGGAAACATTCAGCATACATTGACCAGGCAGTCACTATCATTTTCTTTTAAAACAAATTTTCATATAAATAGGTTTCTTAAGTCCAGTAACTTTTATTATTCTTTCCAGTATTGATGGGGGTTTCCTTCCTAACCTTAAGTTTGAAGTAATGTGGAACATAAACATCTTGATTTTCTCATTATTTTCTTCTTGAGTTACATGTGATATTCATTTTAGTTATTGCTAAAGTGCTACAAAAAACAACTTCTGATGAATTCTTATATGAAAGATTAGATTAATTAGGATAAAAATTATCTACTGATTGATTCCCCATATGTCTATATTTCTGAGATGAGTTACTGCAGTGATCTGCACTATTTACATTGTTTGGACTGTTGTCCTCACCTTTATTGCCATATTTACAATGTTTCAGCTGTTGTGTGCTCTAGCCTTCTTCAGGTGATATACATTGGAATTTCAATCCAAACCCTTCATTTAGTCCACAGGTGTAAATTGTTCTAATTCTAATTAACTGAAATAGAGATATCCAAAGGCATGGCATACGGAATGTGTGATTGTCTATTTCATACTACACAGAATGTCACTTCTGGGTGTTCACTTCAGTGTCCACTTTTATATTTAAATATACTCTAACCCTGATATTGAGACCTTTAACCCATAAATATAGCATATGTTAAGTATATATATATATATATATATATATATATATATATATGAATACTACCTGTATGATATACTTGGAAAAATCAGTATCAGAGGTGGCCTATATTTTCACTGCAGCAATGATGAAACACAATACTTAATGCTGAACTGTACTTAGCATCAGATGCTAATGTTTCTAGGGATATAAAAGGGTTTTAATAGTCCTATTATCTTATAGCAGTGGTGAAATAAAATCATATGGATCAGAAAAAGGTTTTCCAGCATATCGAACTGAACCAAATCAAATTAGTCAAACAATAACACTGAGATGCTACAGGAGTTGGCTCAGTCACATTGTGAACTCATCGCACTGATTTGAAAGTATCATCTGATATAATATACACAGAAAGGCAATGACCTTCTGAATAATATGAGAGAATATTGAGAAAATCAGATCAAAATGGAATGAATTTGAATTGATACTCAATATATTTTGTATTAATACATTTTGGTTATCCTAAGAAGCATTAATGTTTTTTATTACATTTATTTTTTATGCATGTGTACAATGAAAATGAATGATTGAAATTTACAGATACTTTTAATGTCTTTCAAGTATTTAACTGGTTTATTTTTTATAACGTTGTGGTGCCTAAATAATTTATGTTAAAATACATATCAATTAATAGACCTAAAAATGTGCTTTAGTATCTGTGCAGTTTAGGGAATATATAAATTATATAAAAACCAAGTGCCACATATAAATATATAAGGAGTCATGGTGAAGTAATGGATTGTGGCTCGGATTGAGGAAACCAGAATTCAAAATGTACCTGAGTTCATTACATTCACTTATGTGCTAATATTCTTGGGAAAGGTATGAATCCATCTCTTATTTCCCCAGCTATGGGTAAATAGCAGGACAGACTGGATTCTATAGCCTGTGGGGGTGAAGTGCAAACAGTTAGTTTTTTTTTCAATAATTTGCCAAAAAACCAGCATCGTATTAAAACAAGTTTTTATCATCAAAATATTTATATTATTCTTAAAAGGAAAGATCAAAGTATTTTTTAATTATTTTTTAAATTCTATAATCCTTACTAGCACATATGAAGTTTTAGGTAAAAATCTTGTTAGCAAAAATGTTTTTTCTGATGAAAAATGAATTTTTACAAGAATTGTTTTCTTTTTTCCAATTTTAAATACAAAATGTGACAAATTTGTTAAATATTTTAAAATGAAGTTTGAATCCATGTATTTTTGGAAATGCTATTATTAAAAAGATCTATTACAGATCATAAATTTGAAAGCTATTACAATCTGTGACATGATAATATTTTAAAAATATTTTAATATGCAAAAAATGTATTAAAAACATTTTCTCCAAAACTATGGATGCATGGTTCAGAAATAATAGAACACATATTTTAAGAGAAAGGCCTTAAGAAATTGCTTTGCTTTCCTTCTGGCAAGCATGTGTAAATTCTCTGACTGTCCATCATAGTCACATTTTCAAAATTTTTAATTTTCTTTTTTACATCTTATTTCACTAAATATTTTAATTTCATTTTTTAAATATAATTAATTTATTGTTTTTCAATGAGAGATATACTGCAATTATTATTTTCTTTTTGCGATTCAATTTTAGGGACAGAAACAGTGCAGTCTTTGAACATATCTTTGTTAAAAAAGTATCTAAAAAAAGACAATAAAATATTAGACTTTTGAAATATTTAATTTTTAAAAATTACTTTATAGTTCAATAAACTAGTTTACTTAAAATCAAAAAGTACTGTCACTTCTGTCCTTTTGTCTGATAAATTGCTCTGACGTTGTCAATACATTGATGTAAATGTCAACTCACACCTCCAAATCCAATCAACAGTTAGACATGCTTCTCTTATTTTCAATTAAATTTTTTCTGCCAAAAAAGGAAGTAATGTTTGTTTCCAATTACATTAAGTAAACTTTCAATTTTCTAATTTTCCTCAAATAACTTTTGAAAAAAGTATAATTTAATTTTACAAAATTTTTAAACAGAGAATTTCACTTTTGTTTAAAAAGTTGTCAAAAATGGCAAGCTATCAATTTTATGGCAATTTTGCTGACTCAAAAAAAACAAGATTTTTAATTAAAATTTTAGATGTGCTAGGAAGGATTAAAAAATGTAAAAAATAATCAAGAAATATTCCCTATTAATAATAACATAAACGTTTAGACAATAAAAAATTGTTCATCAAGTTTGCGGCCTTTTTTCATCAGGGTATACTGGTTTTTAGTGAAGTATTGAAGATACCTAGTCTAGAAGAAGGACAACTCTGAATTCAAAACCTGTGTTTTCTCTGTATTTGGCTTTCCAAAAGGTATGATTGGTTTTGCACAAGCCTTTACTACTATAATCAAATGATATGTGGGTAGTCTTGGTGTTGGCTGAGCTTCTTGACCCTCATATGTTGAAAATACAGGGAGAGTTATATATATATATATATATAGTATCACTGTTTCCCTAAGTATTCACCTACTTATCTATCTAGGTTCCTTCGCATGAGGTGGTGGTTAGTGAGATGAGTTTACTTGAATATAATGAGTAGTTAGTTTTATCCTCAGTGGGTGCCATATACAAAATTTAGCACAACAAGGCTTGATATGTCATAAAATCAACCGTCTATCTATCTTCATCTGTGCATAACTATCTATTCGTTCATTCTGATGTATTTCTATTTAGCTGTTTCTGGATGTATACATGTAGATTTTTTTGCATGTACAGATAAATATATGTGCATTTTTGCAAAATTGTGTATGCATGGGTATTCCCTAGAAAGAAAAGAACAAGAAATCTGTTTACAGGATTAGAATCAATATTATCTCAGCTGGAATATAAATTCTCAAAACTGATATACAAAGCCAGTCAGTTATCTTCAATCTCTGCTTATGTTCTTAGCAACATTGTGGTTTCTCATTTTCTCTGCACAATTAGTTATTAGTCATACAAGTCTGGCCATTGAGTTGCACAGTTCAGCAAAAAATGTTTTGCAGCCACTCCTAGTTTTGTGATAAAAGCACTGTTCTAAAAGCATCAAACTTTTCAATACAGCACGATATCTATATTTTAGACATCATTTTCTATTTTATCCGAGACTAGTGTAATCAGACACTCATATCGTGTACTGTACTTTGGAAAGACAGTTTTCTGTTGTTCAAGTCAAGATTTATTTTTCATCAATATAATAAAGGTGATTTTTAATGGTAGTCAGAAAGAGTGTTGCACAGACTGTAATTTTGATCAACACTGAATATTCCATTGAGCCACAATCAAAATTCTTCTCTTATGACTCAATTCTAACAATGAATTTGATCTTCAATCAATGCTTCTCTACATGTCCCATGCATACGTTCTTGTACTCTGATGAGATTAGTAAAGGCATCTGAAATAGATAATTGGTTGGCAAGCATGTTTTATATCATTATACTAGCTGAGGTACCTTGCGTTGCCCGGTTGTACATGGCTGCAATTTTATAATTGTAAATCCCCCCCACTCATCCAGAAATGTCTGCCTGCATCCCTGTTTGCATGCATAATCTATTGGCATACTAAGTTACCCCATCATCATCTTTTTTATGGCATGTCCTTCACAATTGTTTGATTGTTCTTAATAAAGGAATTCCATCAATAAAACCTTATTGTGTGGTTGTTGCTTGGGGTTAAATTGTTTCAATATTTTAGATATTCAGTAAATTTCTTATAGTCATAATAATTTTCAAATAGTATGGCATTGTTCACAAATCTAATAATGAAACAAAAACTGGGATGAAGCATCAGAGCTTGATTCAACTGCAAGTGCAAATGCATGAACACCCCTCCCTCCTTCTTTGCATGTTTGCTGTCAAGATGGGGTTAATAAGAGGTTCTTTGGGAATTTTTCCCTTTTAACACTTCATTAATCATTCTCAAACAATCTTTGCATCAAAGGTAGGTTGAGTACCAATTTAGGATGGAATCATATGAAGAAACTATTAGCTAAATAGCAAAAGCCGATTTTGGATTTAGTTTGTTGCAGATTTCATCCACTTAACTGAAATAATCTAAACCAAACATTCTTGCAAGACAATCTGTGTCTAATATGTAATTTACATGGTAAATTTGGGAAGCATCGGATGAAAAACCAGGGAGTTATGGCTGAAAAACTGGCTTTTTTAACAGTTTTTCATTATACACAGGGAAGTGAGCAGGACTAAAACCACACTATCTTATTTCTTGCATGATAGCAAATTTGTTGTGACATGTTTGAAGAAAACTGTATAAAAAATGAGGAAGTTATTAAAGTCTTTATTTCAAGTAGTATGAAAAACCCAATTTTTTTCAGTTTTTGCAATTTTTGTGTGAAGCCAATGGTGCCGGAAAACTATCAAGCACTCTTCACAAACCTTGTAACATGAACTATGTTTTGCATTAAGTGCAAAAAACATCAGCTCATCCAGAAAGAATTTTGTTTGCGTGTAACTTTGCCTTGGTTTTTGCAAAAAGTTGTACCCAATTTCAGTTTTATCGATTTTTCTGCCAAACCCAGGAGGAGGGGTGGGCCCCGGAGATTGAAAAGTTGGTCTTGATCTACATTGGTAAATTTGCAACACAACATCAAAATTGGTTAAGAAATGTAGATGTGCATAAATAGCATAGACACACAGACACACACACACACACACACACAAACATCTTCAGTTTTATAGATATAGATACTAACATAGTGAATTTGATCTTCAATCAATGCCTTTCTCTTTTGATCCTGTTTCTGAAATTTCCTTTTAGATAATCTGCTTGTGCTTTTCATTTCCTTACCAAACTGGATGTCATAAATCTCTCAGCTTTAAATATTGAAGAAAATTATTTTTTTCTTTTTTTAAATTTACATTCCAAAATTTCAGAGTAAATGTGTATACAGTTTCATCCTAATATATTCATGCATATCAAGCATATCTGTTCATTTGTAGACACATAAACGAACTGCCACAAATTAAGAAACAGCTCCTGAATAATATGTAGTTCCTCCTTTCACTTGAAAAATTGTGACATGAAATGTCATGGCATTTATTAGAGTGCCAGAATTGTTGAGTGGTCTTATGTAACCAACATTACAGGTATCTTCATATTTGAGTTGTGTTTTCTACATGTGGCTATAGAAGATTTAGTGAGTTTTGTAACATGTCCCATATATGCACATGTGAGAGACATCAGATATATGAAAGTCAGCCAAGTGTTCCTGGAATCAGTATCACATAAACCACTGACAACAGGAGACATTATGAATATAAAGGAGTAGAAATGTCCTTCAGGAAAGTCTGTGTATCAAAAGAGAATTCAGTTTCATCTGTAAATCCAAACAGAATCCACTCTGCACAATATCTGTGTCCCCATCACTTGCATAACATTACTGATGGGTTAGGCTTGGTTTATAGAGTCTATGCACAAACTCAACAGTCTACCCCCACTCTGACCAAAAAAAATTGTTCAAACAAGTCACACAAGACCCGCTGCCCATGGTTCAATGGTCATATTCTTCCATGGTGCAATGACATTCTTCCATTGTCTAGTGGCAATATTTGTCAATGGTCCAGTTGCAATATTCTTCCAGAGTGCAATGACAAGATTCTTTTATGAGCCATTGTCAATATTCTTAGATAGTTCAATGTCTATATTCTTCCATGATTTCATGGCAGTATTTATCTATGGTTCAATGGCAATATTTGTTTAGTGGTTCAGTGGCAATATCATTTGATGGTTTAAGGCAATATTTAACTATGTTCAAATGGCAATATTTTTCCATGTTCACGTGGCCATATTCTTCTATGTTGCAAGACTTATATTCTTTCATGGTCCAATGGCAATATTTTTTTAGCCAGGTGATGGATAGTGACCCATTTGGTTAATAATACTACTTACTGACTGATGACTACATAAACTCTTAGATGTAATGTATGCTGTACAATGGGTTGAACTAGGAGAAAATTTGATGTACTGATTGCATTTGTTGGGTGATTACTATCTTTGACAGTTGATAGTGGTTCTGTTCTTGCATTAAATGTGGGCACCATCAGTTTTCCTGTTCTACTGATGCCTGCCAGGAACTTAGATATTGCAGTTTGGGTTTTGTAATTTTAGCCTAATTATAAACGAGAGCAATTTTCTCCTCAACATAAAATTTGTGTCTTAGAATTTTCACCACCATTATGAAGTTATTTTGTTGGTAGCTTATTTAACATATAGATCCATTTGAAAATATTTTCTTTTGTGTGCTGTATTCCATCAAGATTTTGGTCATCCAATCTCTCTACAACTTCCTGTCTCTTGTAGCTCTAAGCAATTTTTGACTCTTCCCCATCTCACTTTGTCCCCACTCTGCCATTCATTCCCGCAAACTGAGGTAGGTAGGTTACTCACTGTTTCTATCTGGTCCGCCTTCTTTTACTATATTCTATTAGTGTTAAATTCTCCAAGCTCTCTTTCCTCATTTCATGTTCTATATGTGTCAATTGTTTCTGATTATATTTTCTTGAAAACTTCCTCATTGGTCACATGCTCTGTTCATGGTATTCTCAGTATTCTTCTGCTGAACTTCCTTTCTTTTATGTTGAGTTTCCTCTGGATCTGTGAGGAAACTCTCCAATATTCATTTCTATATAAGAGGATTGACAGTAAACAGTAGTTCAGCATTCTTTTCCTTGTTTGTAACACATTTCTCTATTTAATACTGTGTTTACCTTTTAGAAAGCATCTTTTACTATTCCAATGTCCATTTAGATTTCAGTATCAAATTTTCCGTCATTTGTTAAAACAATTCCCAAAGAGTTAAACTGATGTATTTGCTTGATTTTTTGAGTTTGACATGCACAACTTGAAGCTTGCACCTTGGGATGTTTGTTTTGCTGACAACCATACATTCTGACTTCTGACAATTAATGGATAGTCCTTTCTTCCTGCATTCCCTTTACTACCCTATCTAGGAGTTATCCACAGTTTTCTTTCTATGAATACGCAAAACATAAATTAAATCTTAAGATATAATTTGTATCTGGTGAAAAAAAATCTAAAGAAAAAGATTTCTTAAATTATTTAAACTGATCTGTTTGTAGCTTCTGAAGAATTATCAACAGAAGAATTTTGGGAGCATTGTTACTGGAAGACAAATCTGTAGAAATGTCGGATAAAGCTAAAGGATCAGCAATCAATTACAGGACAGAATCTCATTATTGCGATAAAGTTGGTTTATTAAGAGGAATGTTGACTTTCCACAAACCAGCCAATTTCTCCAAACATGGAAGCCTCTTCTCTTCATGTTTTTGACCTTCCTGATCCACCTCAGTTTCCACCTGTGGAATTTATTTTCATTTTCATTTTCTGCACACAACTCCCACTTGTAATGATGTTCTCATTTCTCTAGATTAACATCTTTGGTGTGGTTTCTTGTTCAGATGTGCTAATCAGGCCAACAAATAGACACAGGCCAACAACAAAGTAATTAACAAAATAATGAAGAGAATAATTTTGCCTCTAATTAAACTTGGAAGACCATTCTAAATTGGACAACAATTATGGCTGTTCAAAGATTGTTGCTACGGCCTTGAGTCAAATGTTAATGAAAATGCTGTGATAAGGCAAACTGTCAAAGAGAAATAAATATTTTAGAAGCAATTTCAGAAGCATTCAGAAATTTTATGCATATTTGTATGTACTAATAATTTCACAAACTTTACCTTCTTAATATTCTTAAATGAATAAAGAAGATAATCTGTAAAAAGGAAGGCTATTATCTAGTGTCTGTGTAAGTATATTTCTTTAATGCCATATATCTACAGGAATTAGGTGTTCATGACTCACCACCGATTCCTTCACTCTGATATTTATGACTTGCCATATCTTCTTGGCAGAATATAGCAGTTTTCTATTCCCATTTCCTCAGTTTGGAATTCAGTATTTTTCTTTCTCTTGGATGGGTTGCCATTAAGTTTATCTATGTTACTGCTTCCCATGTCAATATCCATCATACTACATGTATTTCTTCTATGTACCCTATCTCTTCAGGAGGTTGACTCTCCGTAATTTCCAGCTCTTAGTAAATTTTGTCTTTTTTCATTATCGCTCCTAAATTTGAACCCAGGTTTCATGCAAACATTTCTCCATATTGGTCATCCATGTGCACATAAAAGAGTTCTTATCTGATCAGGTACAGACTCTACAAGGTCTCTAAAATCTTCTTTTGGGATTTCGTGATGCATGTTATATGCTGGAAATTGATCACATAAACTGTAAAAAAAATGATTACAAACACTTGAAGCCATAATCATAAAATTGGTATCTAGGGAGTTTGGCAATGAAGACAAGACAGTGAAGACTTATGTTACTCAAAACTTGTAAAATTGATCACATAAAAGCTCACAAAGTTATTATAAAACATAAACTGTAAAAAAAATGATTACAAACACTTGAAGCCATAATCATAAAATTGGTATCTAGGGAGTTTGGCAATGAAGACAAGACAGTGAAGACTTATGTTACTCAAAACTTGTAAAATTGATCACATAAAAGCTCACAAAGTTATTATATAACATAAACTGTAAAAAAAAAAATGATTACAAACACTTGAAGCCATAATCATAAAATTGGTATCTAGGGAGTTTGGCAATGAAGACAAGACAGTGAAGACTTATGTTACTCAAAACTTGTAAAATTGATCACATAAAAGCTCACAAAGTTATTATATAACATAAACTGTAAAAAAAATGATTACAAACACTTGAAGCCATAATCATAAAATTGGTATCTAGGGAGTTTGGCAATGAAGACAAGACAGTGAAGACTTATGTTACTCAAAACTTGTAAAAGTTACTTTGCATGGAAGAGTGCACTTTCCTGCTGAAAGATGCCATCATTAACATAAAAAACTGTTACTCTGATATAGTATATCTTGTCTTTAATGATGGTCAGTGATATTTTTGGTGATCAAATGTCTTCTACATGAATAAGAGAACCCAGTATTATGAGCAGATCACATTAAAATCTAGTGTGGAATTTTCAAGTTCTGAAATCTCAGCTGTGATAAAGATCTTATTCAAGCAAAAAAAATGACTCCAATAAAGTAAATTCAAGACTATATGATTTAAACACTGGGTGACAATACTCATTATACTTAAATGTGAAAAAGTTATGCATCATATTCCACATTACTTTTTCTTTTTTTTTGCTATTGTTCATTCAATACAAAGGCCAAGAGATACTAAAGGTAGATGGTTACTGATTGAGTATCTCTTGGCCTTTGTATTGAATGAACAATAGCAAAAAAAAGATGGTAGATGGTTACTGATTAAAACAGGCAGGAGGAAATGTGGAACAAGTGCATGTTATGAGGATATGTAGGATAGATATTGGTTGACTTGAAAAGGTTAAGATTATAATGGTTGAAGAAGCACCCACTTGGGATTCTGTTCAGCTGAATAACAGCTCCATGGAAGAAGTTGTACCTTCCTCTTTACTAAAGGAATACAAAGGGAATGAGGATGTTATTATGCTGTGGTTTGGTGTGTTCTGGCTGTGAATACCTGAACTGGTAAAACTAGGGAATGTAGCTTGTTTCGCAATTTACCAAAATAAAAGTGATAGCAATATTTTGTCTGTGGAGAAAGGGGTTGAATGGTGGAAGATAATTCATAATATAGAGATTTTGAGATCCAAGCATGGTATGGGAGGACTTCAATTATGTCAACTTTTATTGTTGATCATGCTTATGACTTAATTTTGTAGAATCTCAACCAAAAGAATTAGTGGAACACTAGAAATATCCAGCAATCATTTTATGTTTATAAGTCATGAGAAGTTGGGTATGAAGAAGCTGTCATCCAAATGGGTGGCAAAATGTTTGAATGTCAACCAGAAATAATATTGAGGGAACATAACCAAGTTGATTATGCAGCAAACTGATGATAGAATTTGTGGAATGCTGATATCACAGTTGATGAAACATGGGTAAACCATTATGATCTGGAGACCAAACAACAGTCTATACAGTGGCAGCAATCAGGATCTCTATGGCTAAAGAAATTGCAGATACCACAGTCAGCAAGAAAGGACATGCCCAAAAGGAAAATATTTCAATGTCTGGCTATCTTTAGAAGAACCAAAAATGCAGTATAATCTGAATCATTTCACTTAAGGGAAACACTGAAAGAAAAATAATGGGGACATCTGCAGAAATATGTTCTGTTTTCATAGGACAATATACCTGCACATAACACTGGTTAGATGACAAATGTTTAGAAGAAACTGGGGTTGGAGTGCATAGTCACGTAGCCCCATCTATTTTCTGTTTCTAAACCTTAAAATGAGCTTGCAAGGGAGAAAACCTTTAAATAATTCAGAGGTGATAGCAGTTTTACATTCATTGCCTGTTTTTTTCTGAACTCTACAATGAATACCTTGCTGCTTCTTGATTTCCTACTGATTAGAAATCCTCGTCTGTAGTTCTAGTCTTTAAAAACACAAGTGAACCATATGATCCTTCTGAAAGAAGCCCTTGTGAGGAGAGATGCTTAACCAATTCAGAGTTAATTAGAGTGTCTAGTACTTTGCCAAAAGAGGTTGAAGACTAATAGACTGACAGACGGATCATATATAGTGGCAATTGGTTCAATAAACAAACTGATAAACAAGATACCAAGTGTGTTAAGGATGAATATATGCAATAACAATGTACATGTCATTTTTGTTGGTTAGTCTAAGGACATTTTTTCTCTTTATTTTAATAATTTATCCTCAAGCAAAGCAGGAATGCCACTAGTACACAGGTGGTTACAGGAGTGAAAGTGAAAGTGAAGACTGAGAATAGGGATAATTTAGGAAAAGAAAAGAGATGAAAGAGATTCAAGATGGCAAATGATGTTGCATTTAAACTTTTGAAGACTGTAGTTATCAGGGAAGCAAGTAAATTGAAGGGAGTCCAACAGGTGGGAAGTGTGAGAAAAGAAACTGTTAGAGTAGAAGCAGTGGTTGCATTTAGCTATTTCAGCATTAAATATGTATGACCTAGATGCCAATCAAGTAGCATGCTTAAATTCATGTATTTGGGGCAACATGGTAAAAAGTCTCATCAGAGCAGTTGCCATGAAAGAACAGAGGGAAGCCATGTCAAGTTGGTGAGACATTGACTGAAGTCAAGATGCCTGGTCAGGATTAGTTGCATTACAGACACTTCTTAGGATCAGAACCTTCTCGTAAACATTTCCTTCTTTAGCCATCTTGAGCTGGGTGATAAATGATAGTTTTTTTATGATTAATACTCTTATAACACAAGGATGTATCTTCTTGTCAGACTTATTCAGCCCATATGGTCAGGTTCTTCAGAGAATTAGAAATCCTACCATGATTCATCATTGATAGTCACAATCTTAAAAAGATATGCAGATGACAGAGTATTGACAGTAGACATCAAAAATGTAACTACAAGAACTCCTACAAAAGGTAGTGAAGGAAAGTGAGAAGGACTAAACATCAATTCCGAGAAGAGAGAATGCATGGTTGTCAGCAAAAGGGACAGCCCAACCTGCAAATTATAAATTGGAGATACCAAAATCAAGCAAATATAACAATTTGATTATCTGGGAATTGTTTTAAAAGAAGACAAAAATTGTGACACTGAAATCCAAAGGTGAATTGGGATAGTGAAAGATGCCTTCCAAAAGCTTAGCAAAGTATTGTGAAACAGGAAAATTTTGTTAGAAACAAAGACAATAGTACTGAAGTGTTATGTAATATCAGTCCTATATAGCAATGAATACTGGACAATCTCCACAAAGCTAAAGTAGACACTTGAAGCAACAGAAACAAAGAAAAGAGTATTGAAGTGTCATATAATATCAGTCCTCCTATATTTTTTTTTAAGCGTTCCACCCCAAGCAAGGTGGGAAGCCACTAGGACGCAAGGGGTTACAGAAGATTTGGAGCAAGATCAGATAGGAGTGATAGAGGAAAGGATGAGGAGAAGGATAGTGGATAGATCAAGGCAACTGGAGATGTCGATTGAGATTACATTTGAATAGTAGGGGATTATAGCTCTCAGGGAAACTGGAATAGGGAAGGGAGTTCCACAGGCGAGAGATGCGAGATGAAGCTATTGGATTAGAAGAGACGGCTACATTTAGGAGTTTCGACAGTGAAAGGGTGAGAGCGGGATGCCAGCCTCATAGGGCGCTTGAATGGCAATAAATGCTGGACAATCTCCTCACAGATGAAGGAGAGACTTGAAGCAACAGTGATGTGGTTCTAAAGAACAGTGTTGAGAATACCATGTACCAAACATGTCAGTAACTACAAAGTTTTAAAGAAAGTGAAAGCTCAAAGGAGATACTTAACATCAGAAAAAGAGTTAAAATTTCTAGGGCACATAAGGAAGAAAGAAGACTCGGAAAATTTGATACTCACAGAACTGATTGAAGGCAACAGGAATTGAGGTAGATAATGCAAAACTTAGCAAGCGAGCCTGAGCAAATGGATGGAGGATCAAGGTTTAAGAGAGATAACAAAAAGAGAAACTTTATAGAGTTACAAAGGACAGGAAATTGTGGAGAGCCTTGATTGCCAACATCCTGAAGGCACAAAGCATGCAGAAGAAGAAGAATTAAAGTATGTGTAACAATAATAATAATGATATATTAGTAAATATTACAAAATTGTAGAGTTAGACTAGTTCAAGTACTAATAGTCTATTGGTACCTGGGTAAAAATAGCTTACCAGATATCTAAACTTTTCTTATACAACCTGAAGGAGATATCTTGCAAGTCATTTTTCTACAAACAGTAGGGTTTTATATGTCAACAAATATAATAATTTTTCTTTATCTATTTATCTATTGGACAATTCCAAAACCACAAAGCCAAACAAATCATCCCTCTGCTGTACATATGTTTATTTACATATGTGAGGATGATGAAATATACTCAGCTTGACCATGAAGCCTTTCTAAAGAAAAATATGTTTTTGGTCAGCTTTTGGGACATTTCTGTAACCCGTCATATCTTTCTTAAAATTGTCATTTATTCATAGTTTTAGAAAATAATAATTTGAATTTAACCCAGTAAAGCCCACCATCTAATGGATATAATTGTGAGCATTAATAACTTATAGGCATAAACTTATAATTGATACTGGATTTTTATAAACCTGTAACATAAAATTTTTATAAACATAATTAATACTGCACTTTTTAAACCTTTAATTAATACCTGATTTTTTATTTTAATTCTTATAATTTGTTATGGTCCGGTTCCTTGTACCACAGTTTTAGTCCAAGGTAGAACCAATAAAGAAGAACTCGAACACATATATGGAATAACACAGATATATTACAAACAGGAATATATACAGAGAAGTAGAAAGTGTTAGTACAAACAATTAGATTTAGTAGAGAGAACAATGTAGTCTCGACCAGTATCACTATTCCAATGTCTTGTAGTAATTGTCTGAACGCGACTCTGTTTCGGACTGCCTCTGACTCGACTGACAGACTCCTGACCGACCTCACTCCAGACTTCAGACTGAACTCCCTGCTTCCTCTTACGTATGAAATAGTCCATTAGGTTATTATGGGTAAGGTCCCATAACATAATTAATATTGGGTTTTTAAAACCTATATTATCAAATTTTTCCAAGCTTATAAAAAAGAAAACTTTACTACAAAGATAGAAAATTGTGGAAAGCCATGATCACCCATAACCTGTAGGGACACAGCACATTGAAAAAGAGTACTGAATGCTTTTTTTTTAAACCTATAATTAATACTTGATTTTTTCATCTTAATCTTTGCTTTTAATAGCTGATTTTTATTTCAATTTTTATAATTAATACCAGATTAGTACTTCAATCTTTATAATTAATACTGAATTTTTATTTTTATAATTAATCCCAGATTTTACGGTGGAGATTAATGGGGTAATCAAAAAATGCAGATTAGAATAATGATAATCAACATTTAGATTTTAATAATAATAATAGTAAAAAATGAAAGTATTTGCTTTTCATGACATATGATAATATATCAATGATCTAATTCATTAGGATCATGTTAATTCTCTCTTTTTAAAATGTCTTTAGAGCTAGCTCTCCCAAATCTCCAAAGATGCCAATTTAATTTGAGGTAATAAAACAGGCCAAGCAATGTTGCATTCAAACAACAGACATTAATTTGTGAAAATGAATTAAGGACAAAGTCATGCAAATATTGACTAAATAAAGCAAGCAATGTTCTGAACAGTAAATTGATATGTAATCTGAGAACACACATCTAAAGATGAAAAGCAGGTTGCAAATTAAATTGTATGACAGACATCAAAGAGATTATTTTCTGCTTTTTTATTTATTAAATAGATTGACAAAGGTATATTGTCAAATTAATTGTGAATACATATTCACAATTGTATGCTGGTATATGTGTTTAACATCATATTCATAGCTTTGGTGCAGCTGGTGTATTGTGGGTAATTTATCTACCTTTCCATCCATTCTATTCATCCAACTCATTCTATTCTTTCTTTCCTATCTATCTATCTATCTATCTATCTATCTATCCCAGTCTGTTCATATTTATCTATCTGAGTGTGCTCCCATCTATCTATCTATCTATCTATCTATCTATCTCAGTGTGTTCCTATCTATCCCAGTTTGTTTACAACTATACATCTCAGTATCTATCTATATTCCTATTTATCACAGTCTGTCCACGTGTATCTCAATGTGTTTACATCTCCTTATCTCATGATAAACACCTATTGATGAGTCAAAATTATGGCTTTGAGTTAGTCATGTTATTTGTGTACCTATCTAGTTTTATCCTTGTAATTGATTCAAACTGATCCTCATCCTTGTTCTTATAGTCACATTTCAGTTGTTGCAACTTTCTTCTTGCTTTCAAGTACTTGTTTTATCAGGTAACATTCTCCAAATTTCAAATTTAATCCTTTATCCAACCTACAGGGATAGACTCTTTTCATACTTCAGAGTCCTTCATAGTGGGAATAACTTTGGTATTGGTTAATTCTTGCTATTTTGTACATTTTTTAAAAAAATCAGCCTTGCAGTATCTCTTCATCTTGTTCTGTGGAATCAGAATATATGGACCTCACTACCTGATCCAGGGATGAAACTTATGGCAACCAGATAAAGTTTAACCAAATCTCATATTAATGAGGTGAGTTCAACATGATAACATAACTGGATATGAGACATACGATGGCTGAAACATTGTGACCATAACATTTAAACTGAGCACAACAGTCCAGATAAATCAGCATATAAAAGCAGTAATTACTCATTTAAGAGATTCATATCCAGTGTTCTTTCTTTTCTGATTATATCTAACCACTCATCTCCATGCATTTGTTTCTTTCAATGACTTGAATGAAAATCCAAACCTTTCAACTAATGTGCGCTTATGGTCATATCATATTGAAACACCAGTTCTTGTATGATTACTGAATTTAAGCAATGTTAAGCCTGGTTAGTACCAGTTGTTGTAAGTTTGGATGTGTGGGTGGTTTAATGGATAATGGCTCACAATTTGAAATCAGAAAGTCAAGTTCCAATTCCAGTTGGGTTCATTATATTCACTTACACGCAAATAACTTTGGGAAAGGAAAGGCCTGAAACCACCACTTCTCTCCTTGTTGGCATTAAATAACCCATTGAGTTTGACATGCTGTAAAACGAACCAAAAGGGAACAAAAACAAAACATTTTAATAAGAGTTATTTTCCTCATGAAATCAAGTGTGCCTTTCAAAAAGTCAATTGTGCCTCATTTGGCCATGGGCTTCAGTTTGCCAATGTCTGGCTTAATGCATGCAAGTTTAAAAATATTACCAGCAATATATTTTTGGAAAAAAAAATATTACCAGCAATAAAAATTCTCGGCATTAAATAACCCATTGGGGTTAACATGCTGTAAAACAAAAGAAGCCAAACCAAAACTAAAAAAATCTTGTTGACATTAAAGAACCCATTGAGGTTGATATGCTGTAAAACAAACCAAACCAAACTTATTTTGTCATAAGTTAAATTTTCGACCACTCAAAGATGTTAAATTTATTCACAGATGTTTGTTCAAAATCTCTTCAGAGCAACTTAAGCTCATACAGGAAAGCAAATCTCTTGTAATGTCTAACGCTTGTAAAATTTCTGCACATAGGTTCAGTTTAAAATTTTTCATCCTTCTTGTTTGATATGATTTCTTTTCCGCAAGAAAAGCATGAACTGAAATCATAGAAATCACACTTCATCCAAACTCAGGTATTCTTTCTGATGGTTTGAATATTAACAAAGTTCATCTTTAGCAGCAATTTGGTAGTTTTAATGGTTGTTACCAAAAGGGACAGACCAACATGCAAATTACAAATTGGGGACACAAAAATTTTATATATCTAGGAAGTATTTTAACAGCATATTAAGAAACATAAAAAATTTTTTGTTAGAAACAAAGAAAAGAGACCAGAACTGTTAGGCAATATCAATCTTCCTATATGGCAGTGAATGCTGGACAATCTACACACAGATGAAGAAGAGACTTGAAGCAACAGAAATGTGATTCTACAGAAGGATGCTGAGAATACCACCCCTGGGATCAGTAGTAAAGACATAATCACACCCAGTGGGAACAGGACTAGCAATTACTGAGCAATACTACAAAGACAATTAATCAAGATGAGACATAGTCATTCGAATGAGAACAATCCAACCTCGGATTTAATAAAGTGTTTAGTCTGATTGTAAATAATGAGCATTCATTAATAGCATCTTTAATAATTACTAATAGGGTGTGAATTTCTATGTTAAACTATGTACAATTCTAAGGCTATGTATAAAATGTGTATCTACTGCATATGTGTTTCATGTATTTAATCAAACACTTACAGATATTAATGCACAATATAAAAGCAATAAAAGTAAATATTTCATAATGCTGATCTTTATTTTAATTTTTATATTCTTTATGAAGGGAAGGAGAGAAGATAAAACTTTTCACTTTAGAAGGTGTGGCCAGCATATCATATGCAACAGTTGATTGAGTCAGATTTATTTGTACTTCTTGCATTAGAGGTAGTCAGGGAAGGAAAAAAAAAAAAATGATCCGTCCTCTTTCTACTTCAGCTAACCCACTCCATTTTTTTTTTTACTTTTTCAACAACTGGAGTGAAACAAACCAGAACAAAATCAACAAAGCCAACAAAAGCAACCATTGTAAAAAAAAAAAAAATAAATAAAAAATTATCTAAAACCCTTTTGTACTTGTGTCTATCCACTTTCTCTTTCTTATATGAACCCTTCTTGTCCTGCGCTGATCCGAAATGAAAACCTAGACCGCAAATCATCTCCTCTTCCCTAGTCAACCCCAGAGATCATTAGAAGTAAAAAAATAAAATAAAAATATAGGGGTAAGGTTTGATGAATTTTTATCCTATTTAACAATTCCCTCTGATAGATATACTTCGTTAATGTACTTTTCAAGATTGTTAATGAGAATTACACTAAGACAACAAAAGCAAAATAGAAAAAAATATACCCTAAATAAAAGGCATAAATCATTTCATATCTCTTTCCCACCTGCAAGCATTAACAATAAAAAAATTAAGTATTCCTTTCTGTCCAGTTCTTTTTCATTTTATTTTTTCTTTCATCATTCCACCTCTCCTGCTGCTCAGTATTTAGAGCCAAAAGTTTTGAACGAAAGCTTGAAATTGAGAGGTTTATATAGTCTCTGTTTTTGAGTCTTTTTATTCAAACATTCATTCTCTTTACTTTCCACTCCTTCCTGCTAATTTTATTTGACCCAAACTGTTTTTTCATTTTTATTATTACGTTTTCTCATGCTTTTTGCTAAATTGCATTCCCTAATGTAATTTTACTTCAATAACATTATTCTTGCTTACTTGTTTTTTCTTTATCTTTCTTTCTCTCTAGTTCACTGTATTTTCTTTTCTCTTTCCCTTCCACACATACTGCTAAAATGTCTTCTCTTTATCTTTCTGTTTCTCTTTCTAGCCTCTCTTTCTTTTTTCCTTTAGCATTAACTATGTTTTTTCTTCTTTCTTTACAAAACAGGAAGACATTTCTTTGTTTTTTGTTTTTTTTTAACCCTTCTTATATGTCCCAGTTAGAAGCCATACAGACATTGGAAGACTTCCTGCCTATTGTAAAGGTTTTACTTTATTTTATTATTATTATTGGTACGTCATTATGTATAAGCATCAATTAGCTTGTGTTCCCTCCATCCATTATTACTTAGCACTAATCCAGCTGGTTGATGCAGCTAGACCAAGGGCATAGACTACCCAACTTGACGTCACTCAGTTCTCAAACTTCCCAACACTTTTACTACTCAAACCTTCAACCATCACCCATTTTTATTAGGACTATCCACCAGGCCACCACCACAATTACAGTATCACTAACACAGGGAGATATAGTTTCATTAAAAATATAAAAAAAAGAAAAGAAAGCAAAATCATTATTCTCAATGACTACAAAGATAGAAATATTGCCTTGATTATTTTCCTGCCAGGGGCACCTTTCCAACCTGTATTCATTTTATTTTTATGTCTATGCTTAATAGTTTATTCAAGTTTCTATCTTAAGCCTGCGTTTCCACTTCCACCTCTGTCCCTGAGCTATTTAATCACCTGACTAGTAATCGTCATCTCAGTTTTAAACATTTTTTTTTTTAATTCTAGTTATCAATTGCAGGCAAACACATATCTGGCATTAGAAAAGCTCATTCTTCCTTCTCTTCTTTCATATATAATCATGGCCCTCTACAACTTCCTCTCTTTTGTTGCTCTCAGTATCTCTTGCCTCCTTACTATCCCTCTTTGTCTTTACAGTCCTTGTTTTTGCCATCCATTCACTCAAAGTTAGGTTGCTCACTGCTTTCCTTATCATACCTTCAGTATACCTTTGAGTGTTAAATTTTCTAATCCTTCTTTTGTCATTATTTGTTTTATAAATTTTTGCTGTCAGGTTTTGATTTTTAGTATCAGTTTCTATGTAGCTTCTATTTTCCTTAAAACATCCTCACTACTCATATGTTCTGTCCAAGTTATTCTCATTATTTGTTGGGAGAACCATATTTCTGTTGCTTTAAATCTCCTTATTGTCAGTGTGCAACACTTACTGCCATATAAGAGATTAGATATTACACAGTGGTCCAGCATTCTTTTCTTCATTTCTAATGACATTTTCCTGCTTGTAAATATTTTGCTTACTTTCTGAAAGATACTTTGAACTACATTTTGTATCCTATATTACTACATGACACAGAAAGTTAAATATTTGAACTTGCTGGATTTTGACATCAATTTAAGCTGCTCCTTCTTTTGACAAACATGGATTCTGACTAACAGTTAATGGTTAGTCATTTCTTCATGCTTTCCTTAACTGCTTTTCTTAGTAGATCTTTCAGTTTTCTTTATGAGTCTGCCATCAACCCAGCTTCATTTAAATTTTAGGAAATTAAATGATCTGACATTACTTCTCACTACTATAGACGATATATTTCTTTACACTATTTACATTGTTTGGACTGTTGTCCTCATCTTTGTTGTCATATTCGTGACATTTTGGCTGCTGTATACTTTGTCCTTCTACAGGTGATTGAAATTTTGAACCGAACCCTTTTGTCCACCAGGCTAGATTCTTCTAGTTCTATGTGCCATGCCTCTTCTGGATATCTTAGTATCAGTTATTTTTCTTTTAATTTAACTCTCCTCTGCTGTAGCCAGATATTGAACTCATAACTCTTTGGATCAAGTCACTGGATTCAACCACTGGACAATAGACAGATATTATATTTTGTGGAAAGCTATAGCTTGAAGATTGTTTTCTCATTGTAAGGGTAATGCAAGTTCCAACACTGCCTAAAGGCACATTTTCTTTATTAAGAATTTCAACTGCTCTGGCTGGTAAACAATACTTATACTGTTTACAAAACTGTGTCTGCACAGATACATATATCCACTAAATGTAATATATATATATATATATATATATATATATATATACTTAGGTGTTTAATAGATGAGGGGAAGTATTTTTGAGGAAATTTTACAACCCCACCAACCTTATTAAGACGATCCCATTTATTAATTTAATACCTTTTGACCTTTCAAATTATATTCTAAAGCACCCTTTTATTGAATATGTAGAAAAATTACAACCCCACCAATTATTAAGATGTCTCCTTACTCTTAGGCCCCTAAGAGTATTTCTCTTTCTCTCTCTCTCTAATTTATGCCCACTTTTATATTTACATATGCTCTATCCCTGATATTGAATCCTTTTATTCATAAATATAACTTATCTTAAAACTATATTTTTATCATAACTCCCTATTTTAAAATACTTATTAACTATAATTTTTACAAGAAACAGATATAAGAGGAAATTGTTTAGCATGAAGTTTTATTTAAAATTCAATATGGGCACCAGGTTTTGCTACTAACTTTTCAAGACACCCAAGAATTCCATCATCAGTGTAACAGACTTGCTCCTTTAACAAACTCTAATGAAAAAAGTCACAGGGTGCTAATTCCAGACTTCTGGCTGGCCACTCATATATAAAATAGGGAGTTACTTTAAAATCACCCCGTATATATATATATATATATATATATATATATATATATATATATATTGGTATAAATGTGAATATAAACCAAATAATTATATATTAGCAACTGTATATACTTGTGTGAGCATGCATACACAGATAAGGGAATAAATATTTACTTAATATAAGGTGTAAACAAAACAGGGATTAAACAGAGCTAAGAAGTATATATTAATAAATATACATATACCTACATTAGTAGTTTTACCAACTCATGAGGCACAAACTGGTGAATGAAGGCCTATTATGGGTGTTTTTTAAAAACTTGATGAGTTGTTAAAACCATGAAACTTTAAGTTGCACTACAAATGTAGGTATATGTATATTTATTAATATATATATGTATATAAACACAAAATCAAGAAAAGTGAATTCAGTGCCACAATAGCAGAGAATTTACATTTATCATAATCATTTTGTATAGGTTTATATAATATATATATTATATATTATATATATTATATATATTATATATATTGATGTTTATATATTATTGATGTTTATATATTATATATATTATATTATATATATTATATATATTATATATATTATATATATTAGTAATATTTTGATGAACTATTTATATATAGGTTTGTATAATCATTTTGTATAGGTTTAATCAACCACAACTGTCAGTTTTCTGCATTCTATGCAAGCATTCTTCAGTCAACGAGCATTAGTGTTTTCAGTTTACACCTCTTCAGCTAGTCCAAGGTGTTAAAAAAGGGCATCTACTGAATACACATAATATACTCACCAGCTAAACTCTCTGAGTCAGGAATATCTATAAGTCAGAAAATAGAATACTTATAAAACCACTGCTATTAAAGGTAAAAAAAAAATCCCCTGAAACAACAAAATTGATTTTTTAGTGTGTTGTGTAGTGATTTCACAGTGGAGGCTTGTATTTGTACTAAGTTGGTCCTAAAATAGGTTCGACGTACAAAACATTAGGAACTTGATATAATAGGTATAACGCAGAGTAATCTAGTTGTGGTCACTAATACTTTAGTATTCGACTAACTGTCGTCCAACATCGACTGACTGACTGACTCCGTACTCTTACTTATTATAGGTGAGAGAGTCTATTAACTATATGATAGGTGTGTTTCACTCTAACATAGTGTGACCCAAAATGTGTTTAATAGAACAAATACAATAAGACTTTGGGGAAAGAGCAAAAAATGCTCAATAATGTTAGGTTCTAAAAGTCTCCATACCTTAGCTTTATGAGTATTACTTTCTTGGTAAGTTTAGTTCATGAGTATATTATATCAACAGCTTCTGAACAGTTCTGTCTACGCAATTTCACTCACGTGGTCAATGCACTGTGTGGTTTTTAGGCACTTTCCAACTGTGATACTCACTGGGATCTTATCAATATCATGAAATCATTCTACTGACAAATCAGCTATCCTGAGATTCGAATCCAAGTCTCATGGATGGAAAGCAAGCATTCTACCCACTTGACCACACATATTGGCCTGTTTAATAAATAAAAATCAGGCATCTCTTCCAAATATAAAATATCCACTATAATGTTTGAAATAATAAAAAATGTTTGATTAAAAATAAATCTATGAATTCTTTAATATATATATATATATATATATATATATATATATATATATATAAAGAAAAATATACTGAAAAAAACAAACAAAAATCCTAATATAAAGATTTCAGTTATCTGTTTGGATTGGTATTGCTTTTATGTCCATCGTCTTTTTCATGTTGAATTGTATATGGTCTATGTTAATCATGTTTTATGAATTATGTCCTGAAGATGGTCTATTAGACCGAAACGTCCGACGTTGACATTAAACATTAAAACAACATAATCGCATATTAGGATTTTTGTTTGTTTTTTCAGTATATTTTTCTTCATACTGTCGGATCTATATCCATATTTGCTTTATATATATATATATATATATATATATATATATATATATATATATATATATATATTCTGTCAGTAATATTTATCTTATTTTCTAAAATAAAGTTATTTATAATACTTGTTCTGAAGTAAAATATATAATTTGTATTTAAAATGTAATAGTCCTAATCTCCTAGTAATGTTTGTCTTAATCATTGGCCATTGACAAGCCTACTTTTACTGATTTTGAGTATATGTTTTATACATCTCTTTCAATCTGACAAGTACAGGGATGGACAACAGAGTACTTGAATGTCAGACAAGTATTCCTGGAACCAGTTTTGCACCACCAACACAGGATGAAGGGCTGTGTTATTTTGTTAGCACAGGCCATCACCAGGGGCAAACATGATAAGCCAAAATGGATTCAAATGTTCATCAACAGGTGATTTGTATATCACACCTGTCAAGACAGAGTCCAGTTTCATAAGTGATCCTTTTTAATGTAAACAAAATCCATCTAACACCATTTCAGAGCCACAACCAATTTAAACAACACTTTGATAACAGGTTGGGTCCATAACACCATGCAGTCTTCTCTACAAATAAATTTTAACTGTCTGCACCAAAGTGCTGAAAACATGAATTGTCTGATGAGGCAATATGATGCCAGTATTCCACTATCAAATGGTAAGTTTCTCTGATCAAGATCAAACAATCATTGTCACGATGCAAATAATGGTATTTTGTTTTTTGTTTTTTGGTTGACAACTAAAAAAAAAGCCTGTGATTGAAGGATCAGCACCAAATTGGGATGGGAATTTAATGCAATGTTCTTTTTTGTTTGGTGATTACTATCCTTGTCAGTCACTTCTTCTATGTGCCATCTCCCTTCAAAACATTGGCGATCATGACTCTCCACAATTTCCTGTTCTTTGTAGTTCTTAATGAATGTTGTCTCTTTGCTATCTCTCCTAGATCCTGTTCTGACATCCATTTACTCAAGCTCACTAGGTAAGTTATGCATTGTTTTCTGCTATCCCTCTTACCATCACTCTCTTCAGTGGGTATCGAATTTTGAAAGCCTTCTTTCCTCATAATGTGCCCTACTAAGATTTCAAATATCGCCTTCTGATTCTTAGAATAAAAGTTCTTTTTTGTTTCCATTTTCTCTAAAATTTTGTCATTCACATGTTCAGTCCATAGTATCCTCATCATCCTTCTGTAGAACTACATTTCTATTGATTCAAGTCTCTTCTTCATCTGTGTGTAGATTGTCCAGCATTCACTGCCATATATTAGAACTGATATTGCATAACAGTTCAGTACTCTTTTCTTTGTTTATAATGAAATTTTCTTGTTTCTTGCTTAGCTTTTGGAAAGCATCTTCTGCTGATCCAGTGTGCCTTCAGATTTCAATGTTGTACTTTCTGTTCTTTGTTAAAACTTACTAGCATTCCCATTCTTACATCACTTGAAAAACACACAATTTTCACTGATGGCTGTCAAGTATTCACATATTCCAGTCTGTATCCTTTCTGTTGTTACCTGATATATACTTAGAACAATTGCCATTTAGGAAAAAATGTGCAGTATTATTCTGACCCCAACAACCATTCTGTAGTCTGCGTCCCACTGATACACTATGGAACAATGACTTAAAGGATTAAAATGTTGGTTTGTGAATTTGCTGACAATAATAATTGTGTGTTCAATCCCTGGGCTGGATCATAAAGACTTACGCCCAAGGCAAGAAATAACTGAGAAGTTTTAAATAAGAACAAGATAATATATCCCTAAATATCGACAGTGGAACTAGAACAATCTATACCTGTATATTAAATGAGGGTTCAATTACCTGAATCAATCGTAATCTGAAGAAGGTTTGAAAGTAGAATAGTCAAAAGTTGCGAGAATAATTACAAAAATGAGGACATTAGTCTGAATATGCAATATAATGGGTTCTAACTTGGTGTCTCAACTCCAGTCACTTTCTCAATGATGTAATGTGGCTTCCCTCTGTCTTTTCTATAAATATTTTCATGGCATCTACTCTGATGAGCTATTTTCATTGATGCTCTGACTGCATGAATCTAAGTCTCCTACTAGATTTTTACTGTCGAAACAGTTAAATGTAACTGTCTCTTCTACTCCTTCAGCTTCTTCTCTTGCACTTTCTAACAGTGGAACTCCCTTCCTCATACTTGCTTCCCTGATAACTATAATCTTCAAAAATTTAAATGTAATGTCAATCGACATCTTCTGTTGTCATGATCATCATTCTTCATTTTTCATTCTTTTTATCCTTTCCTCAATCTCCCCTATATCCAGTCTTTTTCCCTTACTTACACTCTCTGTAGACCTTGTGTACAAGTGGTACTCCCACCTTGCTTGGGGTGAAATGCTTAAAAACAAAACAAAATAATGTAGATAATAGCACCTCATCAAAGAAATTCAAACAAAATTAAAAAAAAACATCATTTCACTCCAAGCAAGGAAATAAAGCCACTATGATGCAAAGGGTTACTGAGTGTGAACGAAACAGAGAGGACAATAAACGAACAAGTTTCAAAGAGACTGAAGATGACAATTGACATTGTATTTAAATTTTTGAAGATCCTAGTGAACAAGAAAGTAGGAAACCATTAGAAAGTTACACAAGCAATAAGTGCAATAGATGAATCAATTAACATAGAACTTATGGTTACAACTAGCAATTTCAACTGTTCAATTTGAAATTCTCAAAAGAAATATTCAGCTGAACAGATACCTGAAGAAGGCTGCAGAGCTCAACAGCTGAAGTGTGATGGCAATAACAAAGATACTGATATTAGTCCAACTTTAATAATAATCCTATAATAACTTCTCATCCCAGAAATCTAGACTGTTATTAGCAGTTATTTTTATTTAATCTGTTACTCAGACTAGCATTCTTCTCTTTGCTATTCTTATCACATTTCTGACTGATTCATTCTTCAACTTCTCTAAAGTGTTTTCATTTAATTATGCTGTTGGATTACTGCCCCCTGATGATAATCACAGGTGGTGAGATTTTGGAATTATCACACACTGATGATAATTACAGGCAGTGTAAGATTTGAAAGAATCAATCACTTTCTCAGTGACTTTTCATAGCGAAGACATATTCTTTTTGCTACTCAACTAGAGACACTTAAGGGGGCTTCAAACTTTTCAGATATAATTTAATTTCTCATCTTTTCTTTTGTAAAATGTCCTGTCAATATATTTGTCAATATTTTCTTATTCAAATTCTAAATCATATTCTTCCTTTAGACTTATACAAGTCCACCAAAATTGTTAGCAGGTCACATTTCTACCAGGAGCTTATAAAGTCTCATCAAAATAGTTTATACCCACAACAATCCTTTGTGTTTTGAAAGGAATTATAAAGCCAGATGAAATCCAGTAAAGGTTTTCAGCCAGGAATTGAGTAGAGCCCTACATTTTCAGCAAAAAAAAAAAAAAGAAAAAAAGGCATCAACCATGTGTTGTCTGTATTTTTACCAGGTGTTATACTGTCATAAGTAGGACTACAGACACAACTAACATGGTTGATCTGCATGTGTAACCCACCTGCATATGTAAATCACTTTTACCTAATAAAAATGCTAATATCTTTCTAGTAAACATTCTGAATTTCTGCTCTGGACCATGAGGTTATGTCAGTCAATAACACACAAGAAACTACTGAACAATACAAGCTACAAGGCTAAAGAATGTATTGCAATCAACAAGTTATAAGACTCATTCAAACAGGGAAATATATTAATGATGCATTTTAAAATTTCAAAGCAGGACACATACAAGCTTACTGACACAACTTAAAAGGTAAAACCACATTGGAGGATTGGTTTAACTATTTACTCAGACACATATCCTCATCCTGGTTGTTATGAGCAAAATATTTCAGCCTTTGAACTCTCTTGTCTTCTTCATGTGTTTGTCAGAGTTGTTTACCTTCTGGGAATTTTAAAAACAAACAATTTATTACATCCGCAAGAGGACATTCTCATTCCATCATCCATTCCAGAAGGATATCTGTGTACTTGTAAAATCACTAGTCTCTTCTACTGAACACGAGGATATCGCATTTCCATTTCAAACTCAGGGATTGAACACGCTCCTCCCAGGTAATTAGATCCACTTAATTAACACTTTAACTACTAGATCACATATCCAAAAGACCAGACTGGGGGACAAAATGGCTAAAATGTTGTAATAATAACAATCAAGAGAAAGAAACTAGTCCCAGTAAATTAATGTATAATAATCTTCTCAGAAATAGCTGAAAAATTGTGACTATAAAAATGAAGATGAAGACACTAGTTCAAACAGATAAAATAATAATGATAATTTCCCATCTCAAAAAGAGCTGATAGATTGCAACTATAATAATCAAAATAAGGATACTAGTTCATATAAATTTAATGTATGATAATGATAATACATTATTTCAGAAATTATTGAAAAATCATTATAACATGCAAGATGTACAATCTAGTAAAGTAAATTAATGTATAATAATAATTATAATAAACATGATAATTCCCTGTCTCAAAAATACAGGCAAAAATTGTCTGAACTGTTTAAGTAATTGGCTGGTAGTTTGAAGGGTTTATGATTTTAACCTTAATGCTTGGTTGGTGATGACTATACTGGAAAATTCAACTTCTTTCAGAAGGGAATTTCATTTTAAGCTCACAAAATAAATAAGCCTTTCTTTTTAAAATGAAGGAAAAAAAGGATGGGATTGAGAAGATTAAAGAAAATGGAATGAAAAAGATGAGGAAAAAAGTTCAAAGAAAAATATAATAAAAAAATACCCCCTATATTATGTTTGTGAAGAAGACGAAGTTTTATCTTCAAATTATGAATTACGTATTGAAGTCTCTATCTTGATTATATATATACATACACACACACACACAGACACACACATATACACACAGGTATGTACATGATGTATTTCTAAATTCTCATACACACATAAAAAGCAAATGCAGATACACACTAACACACACAGAAAATGTTTTATATATATATATATATATATATATATACACATATATACACACACACACACATGTATGTATATATGTATTGATTTTCTTTGTTGTCTGTGATAATTTCCTAATGCATCAAACAATGGCCCCTATATTCGGCCATTATTCTTGATGGCCTGTTGATTCATCCATCCACTGTCAAGCAAGGACAGAATTAATCAAATTCATAAAAATTGACCACTCAAAATAGTCCCAATTTTGACCTTTTTATTGTCTCCACCCAACCCTTCTTCCTCTTTTCCTTATTACCCCCACCATCTTCAATTTCTTTCCTCAACCCTGTTCTCTTTTTCTTTCTTCTCTTTTTACCTTTTCCTCCTCCTACTCTTCTTCTTCTTCTTCATTTTCCTCCCCCCTCTTCATACATCAAGTATTGCCCACTTCTCTGCTAACTGCTTCTCCATCTTTTCCTTTTTTTCTTATCTTTGATCTTGCTTCTTTGTTCTCTGCTCTCTTTTCTCTTCTTTCATTCATTTCTACCAAACTCTTCTTATAATTATTTATGTACTGTGTCCCTTCAGGACGTTGTGATCATGGCCCTCCACATCTTCCTGTTCCTTATAGATCTTAACAAGTTTTGTCTTTTTGCCATTTCTTCCAAAACCTCTTCTACCATCCATTTACTCAAGTCCATCAAGTATGTTGCACATCATTTTCCTTTGCCCTGTTTATTAAACAGTATATTTATTCCTTCTGTCCTGTGAGTATCATGTTTTCTAAGCCTTCCTTCTTCATTATATGCCCCAGAAATTTCAACTGCCTTTTTCTGATGTAAAGTATAAGTTTCCTTTTTATTTCCATTTTCTCTAAAACCTTACTTTTGCTCACATGTTTGGTCCATGGTATCCTCAAGCATCTTTCTGTAGAACCAAATTTCTGTTGCTTCAAGTCTTTTCGTCATCTTTGAGGAGATTGTTAAGCATTCACTGCCTTATAGGAGGACAGTTCAGTACTCTCTTCTTTGTTTCTAACAAAATTTTTCTGTGTCTTAATACACTACTTAGCTTTTGGAATGCATCTTTGTCTATCCAAATATGTTTTCAGATCTCAGTGTCACACTTTTCATCTTCTGTTTGAACACTACCCAGATATTTAAATTTTTGTCCTTGTTTGTTTTTAGTATCCCCGATTTGTAATTTGTATTTTGGGTTCATCATTTTATTGAAAATCACTGTCTTTTTGTAGTTTATGTTTAGTCCTTTCTTCTTGCTTTCCTTTATAACACAACCATTCTTATTTATTTTCTAAAATGTTTATTAAAGATTCTAATTCTTATTTTCTCTTAGTACTTTTTATTTCGTACTCTTTCATCCAATGCCACATCTTTTTCCCTAGTGTCTTCATTGCTTTTGTGCCTTTTTCATTATTTTCTCACCTACCACTCTATCTTCTGATTTCATTTTAATGTTATTTTCCTTGATAACTTCTTGCTCCTCCTACTTCTTAATACTACTTTTCACTCATTTCATGTTATTCCTTCCTCCTTAGCATTTTCTCCTCAGACTACATCTCCTCCTCCTGTTCCACCACTTTCTGTATTTCCCTCATCCATTCTCACCTGCTTTGTTATTTTTTTTTGTTTTTTAACCTTATTACACTTCACAGATACTTAGCTCCTTCTAACTTGGTAAACATTTTTCCTTTTAATCCTTACTTTTTATTCACCTTAAAGTTTTCCTTTTGTTTTTCTTTAGTGTTTTGAACTGCCATCTTTTCATTGGCCTTCTGTTTATATTCACCCATCACCACCCATCACCACTTTCAATCCCATAATTGTCAACTGGTACTCCTTTTGTCCTTTTATCAATTTTCTCTCTTTTTTTCTGACCACACACTTTTTACCTTTCCACACTGTTTTCAATCACCTTAGGAAACCTTTTACTTGAATTTTACAATTTTCCTCACATCCATTGTGTTTTGTGTTCTTGCATTTCCTTTTACCTTTGCTTTGCTGAATTTGTTTTATTTTTTCATTATTAATTTTATATATATATATATGTATATGTGTGTATGTGTGTGTTTAGGCAGAAAATTCTCTTTTAAGCATGTCTGATTGAAGAAATTACAAACATTATGTCTGCTTATTTTTATTGTAATCCTTTCATATTCATGAATATTTTTCCATATATTACAATTAAATAAGGCAAGAAATGCATTGTAACAATGAAAATCACTTTTATTTCCCAAGATGCACCCTTGATGATGAGAAGATGAAGAGATGGAAATATACATATAAAAGTTATTTACTAAACTTAGATGAGTAGGCACAGGCTAACAATGGTTGAACATTAGTGGGGACTGAACTCAGAACACTTGTAAAATGCTCACAGATTTATCTTTGCAGAACAGCAGGTGCACAGAAAAGTTTGATATGTCTGTACATAATTATCATCTAATTTTGTTTGTAAACATTATATATATATATATATATATATATACATATATATATGCTATGATGTTGATTTGGGGTTAGTAGTGACAAACGTCAAATAACATGTAACAATAAAAAGGGTTTTAATAGGTTTGTAAAAAGGTACAGAAATCGTCTGAGTAGTCAATAACTAGCTCAGCTAAGAACTTCTCTGTCTATCTGTCTCCTTCCATGCCAACTGACATGCCACTATTTAAAGTCTTTGTTCACAGATGCAGACAAGTTCATCTTCAAGAGGGGCGGTAGGTTTTTGATACAACAATATATTAGACAGATAGAAAGGTGATGAAGCCATTATGATGCCAGGGGTTACTAAGAGTGAAAGGAAATGAGAAAACAGTGAGGACAAGTTTTAGGACAACAGAAAATAGCACTTGACATTGCAAGCAAATTTTTGAAGATTTTAGTCTTAAGTTTATCAAGTATGCAGGAGAGTAGATGTAATTCACACTGTTTAAAAAATGGGGCATTTATGGGTATCCACTAAAATAATAGTTGCGTTAATAATAATATCAGATTAACATATTGCTGTAGCCAAGTAAAAGATTACTGAATAAGAAGGTTGGAAATGGAATGATAATATTTATAACAGGAACAACATACAAGATTCAGCAGTGGCGTGTAGTAAGTAATCAACTGCTAGTGGTGAGCTAGAAGTGAATCAAGGTGAATCCCAAGTGGAAAACCACAGTGAAGATCGGATGCAGCACAAAGCCAAGTTTATTGTGGGGTATCTGAACCCATATACTCGGTCAAAAATTTCCCGCAGACTTCGTACAAACTGGATCAGGTAGCTGTCTATCTACCACAGTCTGGGTTCTTCTTTGCCCAGAGGCCAAAAGGTTTTACAAGCACACCGTGGAAAACCAGTGTATCAACATACAGCATAATAAACTGTATTTATAAGGATTGGGACATACCCATTATAGTCCATAGATATAACACACACATATATAGGTACTTCCACAGATTCACGATATATGTAAAGTATGTAATGTTCCAAATGAGTTTTTAATAACTATGTAATGTTTAAATGAATTTTTAAAAATCAAAGTCTTTAATGAAGGTTTTATTTTATTTTTAATTTCACGATAATAGAGTAAATTTAATATTTTCAATAAGCAAAATACTTTGATCTATTTCAAAACTAAATTAAATTGACAGGAAGGAGTTTTTTTGGGAGGAAGGGGCTCAAAAACTGATTTCAGTGTCATTTTCAAACATCATTCCTCTCAATATAATTCTCTTTATTAAAAAATCTTCCAAAAATGTAATATACTTTTCTGAAACTTTGAGGAATATTATCTGATTTAAAGTCTAATTAACCTGATTTGAAACAAATATAATTTACTTTAAGTTTAAAATATATTGCAGAAATGCATTCTTAAACACAGCAGTAGCCATTTATTTAAGCTGTTGATCTGTTGACAGCTTGAATAACAGATGGATGTTTATCCAATGTTGTTCTATATATATATATATATATATATATACAAAAAAATAAATGAAGAATATAACGTGAGCACCTTTTTTATATAATTTTTAAGTCCTCAGTACTCTTAAATATTTAGGAAAATATTCAGCATAATCTAATGTTTTATTGCATGTTAGATACTTTGGCTTTAAATTTACTATAGTTATAATTCTAAGTTTCTGATAATGTCATGTATGAACATCTTGTACATACAAAAATTGACACATTTATAGACATCCAAAAACATTCTTTTTAAAAGAAAATTCTTTTTAAACTACTGGTGGGGGGTGTCCCTAAATTGTAATAAGCTTTTTGATCTAAGACTAATAAATATTATCATATTATAAATTGTCATCTAAATTATGCAAAAAATTATGCAAAAATTACAATAACAATGATATCTCATTTTAACAGATATATTTACCAAAATTACACAAAAATATCTTGAAATACTAATGAGTAAATTTAATCAATAAAATCAAAATTGGCTTCAATGATGGCTTCCAGATGACTTCAGAATCTCCTGCAACTCTTCTGGACAGTTTCCTTGTTTAAGTTGGTGAATGCTGCCATAATCCTTGCTTTCAGTTCATCTTTGGTGTTAAAAAGAGTTTTGTTGGTTCCACTGTATATCACCTGAAGAATGGCTGAAACAGTGTGGATATAATTTTTTTTTAAAGCATTTCACCACAAGCAAGGTGGGAGTGCCACTAATACACAAGGGGTTACAGAGAGTGAGAACAAGACTAAAGAGGGTTGTTTGGGGAAAGGATTTAAAGAAGAATGCGGATCAGGATCAAGGCATCAGAAGATGTCGATTGACATTACATTTGAATATTTGAAGATTATAGTTATCAGGGAAGCGAGTAAGACGAAGGATTCATTCGGCAGAGAGAAACAGCTAATTCTAGTGTATTGTTTTGACGAATGTAAACAAATGCCATATTGAATTCTCTAACAATAACCAGCACAGAATGTGAATTTTGGATGATGTTAACATTGAATTCATACTCTCAGGAAAGGCATGAATCAAATCCTCCCTGGGCTCTGCCCCAAAACAGTTATTTTGATAAAAGGTCTGATCCCTGTTATTTTTTATGTGTTGACAGAAAAGAAAATAATTGAGTGAGTTTTTCAGCAAATCACTCTCCCATAACAGATCTGCTTACTTAAGCCGGAGCAATAAAAGTTGTTACCTTTATCATCAACCTTGACAAGAATATGAAATTACAAAAATACACACACACTTTTATATATATATATATATATATATATATATATATATATATATATGTGTGTGTGTGTGTGTGTGTGTGTGTGTGTGTACATTTTGTTCAACAAAACTGCTGACAATTAGATTTTTTATTATGTTTTTCTTGTATATTCTTACAAGGACTTAGTCAAAAATGCTTGGAACCAAGAAACTTTTTGGCAATTTTTAGATTCATTAAGTTTAGCTGGAATGAAGCCTTTTGTACATATAAAACTAAAGCATAAAAGTAAACAAAAGTATCTTGAAACATGTATTAAAGAAGGATTGATGCCCAAATACTTCACACACACATAGATTTTATATATACACACACACATACATACATACACACATGTGTATGTGTGTGTTACATCAGTAATTAAGATATCTTACTGTATTATCTATGGAAGATTTTTTGGGACATGTACTGAGATCAACTAAAAAGAATCTAATATAGACAGCCATGACTGCCCAAGCCTGAAGAAAGACAACAGAAAGAAAGAGAACTCTTCTGTGAGGGACAAATTCACATGATTCTAGAAATATAATCACTATGATGAGGTAATGTTCTTACAACAATGCAGATCTTTTCAAACAGTATTTTAAAACAAATCTCTTTTGCCTGATCTTATCTCAGACATCTTAAGTATGGCCTCTTCATGCCTATAACAGAAAGTGAGGAAAATGCCTAACAAGTCTCTTTAAATCTAAAGCATTTTAAAAAATAATTTTGTTCCTTCAGTACATTCCTTTTTCCAATTTAGCTATATTTTCTTTCTGTAAGTTATATTCTTAAATAGCCTCACAGAGTGAGACATTCATATGGTCAGCACATCAACTATGAACATGGCCACAATGTGCAGACCATGTTTGGAAAATAAAACATTCCTATAATTCCAGAAACATACATAAAACAACCAATACATTCAGTTAAAAGTAAAATTAAAACTATCCTTAATAATGGCTAAAAGTATAGCTGAAAGCAGTTGGACATACTGAACATTTGGACAATTTCTACATAATTTACATCCAGAAAAGAAGAAAATTATAAGAGCACAAGAAAAATGAAATAAAAACTTAACTGCACACCTTGTCTGTTGTTTTTAATGATACTTGTATAAAAGAGGGATTGCTTCCCAAATGCACAAATATACATATATATATATATATATATATAAAATTTTTTATAATTTATTTTTATGTGTATTAAAAAACACTTTTAAAAGTATTTGAAGTTTTGAAATAGAGTACTCTGGAATACATTAAAAAATTACAAATATATATATATATAAATTTTGTTTTTTACGAATTAAGTTTGTTTTTAAATGTAGCAACAAGACAAAAAGGAAAACCTTTCTTTTACCAAGAGGTTCTATCCTACTGAGGAACTTTATCAAGGTAAAAGTTCTTCAAAGAACAAAATGTGTCTTTTGTCTTTTATTTATATTGTGTGTGTATGTATGTATGTATGTATGTGTGTGTGTCTGTATTTTTATCTCTCTAATCCTCTCTCTCTCTCTCTCTATATATATATATATATATATATGGACAGAGAGACCAGAGGTCATTGAACAGTTGGGTCTGTCAGGTCTCAGACTGAGTGAGTAAACATTCAAGTATATCTATTTCAAAGAAACAAAACCTTTCGTAGTCTGCCATTCTCATTCTTGACTTCAGCTGGATCCAAAATTAATTGTTTTAACTCTGTACCTGTAAATATTGGCTGAAATACATTTTGTTGATATTGTTCTTAATAAAGAATAAAGAAAGAAAAAACAAAGTAAGTAAAAATAGAATGAAATAAAATTGATGTGGCTAGTTGGGCTGTGTAGAACTATGGAAGCTGGAGATATACTTAATAAGCAATGTATTTCTTGCTTTTAAAAATCTCTAATGACTTGTATGCTCTATTTTTCAAAAAATACATTTTTATTTCAACTTATTGTTTTCAAATGTCCATTTTTAAATAATTTATTCTGTAAAGTATAAGTTTTTATAGTGGAATGTATCTTTTGAGAAAGGGCAAATTAAATTTATTAATTTTAATTAAATTAAATTTAGCCTGACTTAAATTAAGTGAAAATCAAAGAAAGTGGCAGCCTTAATTCTTGGACTAGAGTGCGAGGAGTGTGACTTGGGAAGTGTTGAAGAAATATGATATCAGTCAGCAGTACTGATCATAAACGTACAATAAATTAAACTAAAAATCCAAAGAGAGATACATAAACACACTAATGAATAGACATATATACAAACATACACTCTACCATCAGTGACTTGATAACCAGGCTATAAAACAATAAAAATAGAAAGGGGGATATAAATAGACAAACATATCAAAACTTTGTCCTCAATCTTTTTTCTTACATGTCTGGAAAAAAGTTTTAAAATAAATGTTTATTTTTATAGAATTATACAGTTTATATTAAAGTACCAAAATGTGTGTTTTTTTTTAATTTCCTGCAGAGACATTTTTAAAAATTGTATATTTTAGTTAGAGTAAGAATCATTTTAGCATTGAAGTTATACCAATAGTATATTTTGTTAAAGATTGTAATGACCCCAACAAACATTGATGACCTAGGGATAAAGACACATTCCTGTTTTGTTTTATCTTTTTTCTTTCCTATAATTTCTTCTCACTTCTCTCTACTTCTGTTTCTCTTCTGCCTCTTATCTTTAGCCTTCTTTTTCTCTTTCTTCTTCAGTAAAAATTTGCATCATGTCTTCTTTCTTTCTAGTTTTTCTCTTCTCTATTTCTCTTTCTGCATCTCTATTTTCTCTCTTTCATCTACTCCCATTTTAATTCCTCAATCTTCTTTACCATTGTTTCCTCTCTCATTGCTTTCTCTCTTCCTATGTCTCTCCAGTATTCTCTTACAATTATTATCCCCCCCACCCCCATTCCTGATCTCTTTCTGTTTTCCACCCTTTTTGTTAGTGGTCATCCATCTTTATTTTTAATCTGTTATCTTCTCTAATTTCTCTTCTTATATTCAATTTTTAAATTAAAATGTCCTCAGATTTCATTGCAACTCACCTGGCTTCCCAGTCCTTCCTCACAAACTAAACAAAGCAATGGAAATATAAGAGAGAAAGCAAAAACATATCACTGAACAATATGACAACACACTTACTCATTTACATGACCACTGGTGATCTGATCCAATCAGACCCCATATAAGATATCAATCAACAAAAATTTTCACAAAATTTATCTGAGATCTGTCCAGGTAAAATAAAAAAAAAAAATCAATGTCCTTTTGGTCATATACCTGGCCAGCAGGTAGATAAATTAAGTTGACAGTTTATAATGTAAGGTAACGGGGTGGAGGAGATAAAGAAAAAGAAAACAGTGAACAAAATAACAATGAATTAATAATAAATAGAATGAATAAAAAAAAAAATAAAATAAAGGACTTCCGAGTGAATCATCAAGTTGAAACTTATCAAAATATTTATTTAAGCTGGTATATCCTAGCAACAACTGACAGGAAAAATAGATTTATTTTTATGGGAACTGTAGGCGGTGGACTGTTGATTGGTATTGTTTTACCTATATATATATATATATGTGTGTATGTTGCTTTTAATTGATGCTTTTTATTGTTATTTCTCTTTTTGCTTCTATCCTTTCCTTCTTTTTATCTAATTTACTCATTTTTATATATATATATATATATATATATATGTGTGTGTGTTTTTCCATAATTGTGTGTCAAAATCAATAATACTTAATCAGGTAATTTCTTTTGTTCAACAGATGAGTGAGTCTCTATTTGACCCTTCCAGACCCCCACCCGACACCTGATATTCTGTTCACTTCACCCACTCTCCCCTATCAGTGGTTAGATAGAAGGGAGAGGATACAGAGGAGAAGAGGTGGGAAAGCTTGTAAAAATATATTTTTTTAATTTGTTTTTTATATTTTTACGATACTTTTCTTAATGGATTTTATTTTATTTATATTTTTCTATGTTAGTTCAGTTCTCTTAATTTTGCCCCCCCATACTTTTATTTTTACTCTTGTTCTCCTGCATTTATTTCCCTCTCTATATACTCATATTTTTAAGGTTCTCACACTGATTATATTATGTGTGTGTGTGTATATATATATATATATATATATAAAGAAGAGAAAGACAGATATATAAAAGAACTTGATATAGAATAGACCAAGATAATGACCACATTGAGATTGATAGAGAGATAGACAGAGATGTCAGACAAAGTGGAAAACCTTTTAATTGACAATAAAAAGTCAATAAAAAGATCTTCCACCTTCATTTCTTCACTTTTGTTCAAGTTATATATTCTACTAAAACGCATAGTAGATATAAACAAACTGAGATTGACAGATTGATAGACAGGAATAGACTGATGAATGGATAGGAATAGCCTGTGATAGATTATATGAAAAGATTGTTATAGATAGATATGGACAGACTGTGATAGATAGATAGATAGATAGATAGATAGATAGATATAGACTGTGATAGATATATAGCAAAAGACTGATAGATATGAACAGATTGTGATAGACAGATATTGCCAGACTGTGATATATATGAACAGACACTGATAGATAAATAGGTATAGACTGTGATTATATATATATATATATATATATATATAGAGAGAGAGAGAGAGAGAGACAGACAGACAGACAGACAGAGACAGACAGACTGTGATAGATAGATAGATAGATATTGACTGTGATAGATAAAAATAAGGTTGTGGAAGATGCAGAATTTGACTAAGATAGATGAGAACAGTCAGCAATAATACAAAAGAACATATGGCAGGGAACAGTCTCTGATATCATTCCATAGAAATAATAATAAGAAAAGAAAAGGCAATGGATAATAGGTTGAATTCTTGATCTAATGAAGAGACAACAGAAAACATGAAGATATGCTGCAGAATATACAAAGTTAAACAAAAACAGTGCAAGCAAGCAAAAGCAGAACAAGAAATGTGTAGAGATTGAAAAAAACTGCAACACTTAGATGCACCAGATAAACACAAAAACAAAAAAGAAATAACAGGACAGGAAATGTGCTCTTTGACAGGATGTATATAATCTAAAGTGGTCACAATCATAAT